>PVJL010003942.1:0-130693 GCA_004026885.1 Lyroderma lyra
GATGGGAAGCAAAATATGAACAATAAAATGGCAATAGGTACACAGCAACAATTACCTTCCATTTAAATGGATTAAAATCTCCAATCAAAAGACAAGGAGGGTATTGCACTGAGTGGTGTCAGGCAGAGGAAGACAGATGCAAGTTGACTTTGCTTACAGGTGAAATCCAAAGAACATAAACAAGTGGAACAGGAACAGATTGACAGATACAGAAAACATTTGGTTTGTTCCCGGATGGGAGGAAGGTTGGGGGAGGGGGTGAAATAAGGGGGAGCGATTGGGAAGCTCAGTCTGGTGGTTACAAAGTAACAATTATGGGGATGTAGGGTATAAGGCGGGAAGGTAGTCAGGAAGGTTGCTGTAACTGTGGGGTGTCAGATGGGTACTAGATTTGTTGGGGTGATGGGAGGAGGGGGAAGGGGTAGGTGAAAAAGGGGAAGAAATCAATAAGCACAAATTCATAGTCACAGTCACAGAGATGCAAAGTGACTATGAACACATAGTCAATAACACTGTCATAACTATGTATGGTGTCAGATAGGAACAAGATGTATCAGAACAAGGATTTCGTAAGTTATATAAATGTCTCATTACTCTGTTGTACACCTGAAACCAATATAATAGTGTATGTCAAATGTGATTGAAAAATAAAAATAAATTAGATAATAAAAGAAAAGAAATGAACTATTGATACACACAACTTAGAAGAATCTCAGAGGTATTTTGTTGAAAGAAGTCAGAAAGGTTATATACTGTACAATTACATTTATGTGACATTCTGAACCAGACACACCTAAAGTGGCAGCGGATAAGGGGTTGTCGGCATGAAGGGTGGGGAGCGTGTGACTCCAACAGGGTAGCTAGCACGGGGAGTTTTTGGAGTGATGGCTGTAGTGTATCCAGGTCACAGTGATGGAATAGTCTATGCATGTGTTAAAAATCATAGAACTGTATACCCCCAAAGAAGTCAATTTCACTGTCTGTTAATTTAAAAACTAACACATTCTAAAAAGGATTGAATGTCCTCATTTTGTTTAATGCAAGAAAACAAGAACCCTTCCCTCACCCCAAAAAATAATAAAACACAGATCTATCTCACTGTGAATTAAGACAAAAAAGTTTACATAAAACCTAAGAAAATCAAATCTGGAGATACATTAAAAGAATAACCTACACCGAGCACGTGTAAATTAATGCAAAGATCACGTGATGTCTGGGACCAAAACTTACCCTAGCAACAGGCCAGGGAAGAAAAATACTCATCTTCCAAGAAGGTGAACGGGAAGTAGTGCATCTGTCCCATCTACACAAAGCCCAGAAGGACACCTGAAATCCACAAAGAATATCTCAACTTACAAGGAACACAATTCATAGGAAGGTCTCTATTCAAAATCATCCTTGATGGGACAGTTGTTGGTGGCAATAAAGGCAAGACAGTATGCCTGCCGGCACTGACGTTGCTCTGGAAGCTCCAGCCAGTGCAACGAGACGAGAAAAGGAATGAGAGAAACAGCCGTGGAAGGTGGGAAAGTCAAATCCGCCCTCACCTGCCAAGGACGCTTCCCTGCTAAAGGCCTGAGCAGTAAAAACTACTGGACGCAACAAGGCAGGTAAGGAAGTGGCCGCTTGTAAGGTGAGCACGAGTTAGCTGCTTTTGCATATGTCAGCGAAAGCCAGGCTGCAGTCCCTTCGAAGGCCCGGTCCATAAGAACACGAGGAGCACAAGAAGGAAAACAGGCAAAACCCTTCTCCCAGGGAAAATGCAAGTGGCCAGTAATTAAACGAAGAAGGGGGTGGGGGGAGTCAAACCCACTGGTGACCAAGGAGGTAAAAGCAACTCGTGTCCACGCAGGGAAATGCCGACCAGCGACGGCCGTCTGGTGGCCTGACTCTTAACCAGCTGTTGGAGCTGGATTGAGGAACAAAATCAGATGGTTTCCTCCTCCTCCTCCTCCTCAAAGTAAACATCAGGGAGCTGAAATCGGTCGGTGTTCTCTTCGACGGCGCGCAGGATTCTCGCAGTTTCTCTTTTCTTTAGCTTATTCTGAAGCTCTTGGTTCCCGCCCTGCTTTGGGGGCGGTGTTTGAGAAAATAACTGGACAGATTCACACTGCAGAGTCAGGAGGAGGCAGCTGAAGAAAGGGTCAGGGGCCCCAATGCGGGGTGCAGGGGCTTCTCCAGGAAGTGGTGCAACACAGAATTGTCCTAAAAGGAGAGTAAAAGCAAGGAGGCTGGACTACAGGGGGTGGGGTGGGGGACAGCCAGCCAGCACTTGGTTCTCACCACTCCTGACACGTGTCGTGAGAAATACTGGAGACCCTGGAGGTGCCGTCCCCAGCACGGTACCCGGAGCACTCACTCTGCAGCTGGCGTGGCTTGTGTCACCGGGAACCTGTCTAGGCAGCGGGGACTGAAAAGGACAGGCTTGCTTCGGCCCCGAACCTTGGTGAGCTGGGTGTGCAGAGCCTGCAAAATGAGCAAGGAATGATGTTTTGTGTATCTCCCAGGAAACAGGGACACACAGACACTCGTGTGGGGTGCCCTGCCCGGCTGGCACCGGTGACGGCACAGCCCCAGCATGCCCAGACAGCGATCCAGTTTCATCCTCGGGGGAACAGGAAGGGAGGGGACCCAGCAGGTGCCCTGCGCGGCCCTCCTAGGGGACCTAGCCAGCTGGGGTCTCACTCCTCGTCTGAGTCGGGCAGCCTCGGACATCGGAGCTGTATTTTTGGTGTCGTTCAACCTAGTTTCACAATGGAGAACTTAAATGTACTTCAACTTTTTTTTCAAAGGAAACTGTCCATTTTAGAAGGAAATTAGGGTTTTTCATAAATGTATCCCTATAAAAAATTAAATCACAATTTTTAAAGTTTTTATTTACCGACCCTTATTGAATCGCATAGAGTTGTCTCTCTCTCTGTACGATAATCCCCAACAATTCAGCAAATTAGCTCCACGCTGGGAGGGAGCAGGGATGTCGCCCCGGGATTTCAGGCGGACAGTAGCCATCACCCAAAACACCAGGTATCTCCTTCCTAGTTGATTGAGAGGTAGCACCTGTAATTGTTTCAACAAAGTAACAATGTTAGCATTCATTGTTTCCAATATGAATCTTTTGGATAAATAATTTATGTACCTGATATAAACTTCAAAACGAGCAAGTGAATTTACAGTAAAAGAGCGTCTCCCCCCGACCCCGGCCCCGGCCCCCGGCACTAGGATGCCGCTCTCGGTGTGTCATCGTGTGGCCGGACCGTCGTAAGGAAATGTAACAGTTGGTGCTGGGAGTGTGAGAGCTTGTGGAGGCTCTGGGGGTGCACCTGGCCCCCACAACGCCGGCATACATGGCTTCTCTTTGATATGCGAGTATGACTCCTTGTTCTACGGCAATGACAGGAGGTGGCTGTCACCCCAGGCGCTCGCTCAGCCTTGGCCCTCCTTGCCAAGATGTCGTGGCAGGGGTCAGGGCAGGAGTATGGAGTTCGACTTCATCCCTTACTATTTATGGAAGCCAGAGGTGCTCTCAGGACTTCTTCTCAACTAAAAAGCCTTTCTGGAGTCACTTCTACCCACCCGAATGCCTGTGGGGGATGAAGTCCTGTCCTAGCCACAGAAGTGAGCCAAGTTTTCTGCCTTTGCAGTCAGATTGTGAGGAAGCGAGGTGTGGCAGAGCGTGGGCACAGCAGGACTCTGAAGGCCCCAGCAGAGAGCAGCGTGTTCTTCGATGGGAGGGCCTGGCCACCCCTTTCCCTGGCTCCTGCTGACACCCCTCAGAGAGGGGCAAGCAGTCATCCCAGCACAGACAGCTCACCTGAGCAACTGCGGTGGAGCGGGCTCTGGGGCCTCCGCCTTGCCTTTAGGGTCCTGAGACTGAGCATCTTGAGCCCCGGGCCCGGCCTTGGACAACCCACGCAGCCCTGCGGGCACATCAGGGGCACAGAGCCAGGACTGTGGGGTCCGAATCAAGACATCAATGGGTGATGTCTCATGGCCTCTAAGGGAGCCTGAGCTCCAGAAGGGACACCCCAAGCCCTTAGTATTCTGGTCCAGCTTTCTCTCCATCCCCTCCTACCCTCTAGGCCAAAGGAAACACACTGACCGCAAAGTCGAGCATCGGGCAAGTGCCCTAACATTTAGGACTGAGGGTGACAAGTGCCAAGGAAAAGTACACACAGAGGCTTTGGGGATGGGAGACCCCCAATCCCAGGTGCCAGGAACCCTCAGACTCTGCGTGCCTCAGGATGACCTGGGCATCTTATTAAAAGACAAGTTATGCATGGGCCCAGGAACCTGTATTTGCACACACACACACTGCGGTCACCGGGCGCAGAGCAGGCTCCTCCGGCCCCACTGTGCCTGGCCGACTCGTGTTAGTTCTGTGACTCAGCCCCTTCCAGGAGCCTTCCCTGGCCGCCCGCCTCCTGCACCTCTGGGCCGAGGCCTGCTCCCCTGCTTCCCCACTTCACCACGAGGGTCAGCAGTAAACGGTCCTTGGCTGTGCCCAAGCCACATCCTCAGTGACAGCTGTCTGTGTCCCTCTGTGTCCCCACCATTGAGCCCAGCCACTGCTTCCCGGCAGCTCTTGGTACCAGTCTGTGCAGTAAGTGAGGTGGGCAGGGCTGGGCCACCACACAGACCCTGACTCCCACCACGTGGTCTCCTGGCCCGGTGATCTCGGGGTCCCCAGAGCCTGGCAGCCCCCAGCCGCTGGGCACCCTGAGCTTCCTGAGCCCCCCGCACCAGGGGCCAAGCCTCTCCGGAAACCACCTGGGGACGTCAGACATCCAGACCAGCAGGTGCCAGGACGGACCCAGGAGAGGCGGGTCAAGGGAGCTGGGCCTTACTGTCCATCAGCCCGACCCACACCAGGCCTGGTTCACGTCTGAGCGCTTGCTTAGAGGTGTTCCTTAAACAAGGTTACCGTCAGGCACCTACTTGAAAGCATCACGTAAAGTGAAAACGATGATTAAGAACCTGGAAAGAGCCTATGGTCCAGGCTTCTGAGCAAGTGCCAGCGGGCTGGCCTGTGAGGACCTGGGCACCACGGCCGGTGGGGTCATGGAGGAACTGCTGGGCTTGTAAGGGGAGGTCAAGGCGCGCAGCCCTGGGGTCACAAGGCTGGGCGTACAGACCTTGTTTTTGCCATGCACAGACCCTGTGGCCTTGGCACCTTTGTCCAGCCACTGGGGACAGTCTGGGCCACCTCCAGAGTTGTCGTGAGCACCAAGTGGGGTGTCACAAGGGAAGTATAATACTTAGCATTACGCTGGTCACGTGTTAGGTGTTCAGTGGATGGCGTCTGTTATTTGCACACTGGTAGCATTTATCTCTGCCAACCCTGCACAGACAAGGTGACGAGAATAAGGACATTTGTGGCTACCACGTACCAGTTAAGTGCCACATCCGTCGATGGGTCTCAGGGAGGAATGTAATGACTAAAAGAGAACGTAGCTAAGCGTTTCTTGGTGTTGGGGACAGAAGGGTGCCCCAATCTGCCAAAGTGGCAGCGTGGTCAGTAAGAAGCCACAGTCAAAACTGACCTGGCCTGTTTCTAACGAGATGCTGAGTCTCAGACCCAAAGGAGCAAGGCCACAGACCAGGCAGCTGGACAGTTGGACGTGCACAAGAGAGAAAAACTTCACCCTAGAATAAACATTTAGCAACACCAGGCTGAAATCCACCGCGGACCACGTACTGGCCCCACGGAAATCACACGTGCACACGCGGAAAACCACGGACCCCTAGCGTCCGTTCACCAAGCCCTCTCTAGGTTGCAATAACATAGCTCTAGAATATGCATGCCTCCCCCCCCCGCTTACACGTGGCCCCGAATCCCTCGGCCAGGGAGGCAGATCGGAGTCCCTGCTATTTCTTTGCTCGGGCGAGTTCCCGATCCAAGTGTCTTCCTTTTCTCAGAAGCCGGAGCCGGGGTGCAGGCTTGGATGCTCAACGAGCCGTCTTACCAAATGGCCTTGTTCTCCCCGGGGTTCGGGAAGCAGCACATGCTGTTTTACAGAATATCAGTGAGTAGTCGTCCGTCCGGTCTGAGCCTGCCCCGTGACACGGGGGCCACCGGGGAGAACGTCCAGTTCCTTATCACTCTGGTCCTAGGCCTCCTCTAACTTGGGACAATGTCTGACTTCGCCTGGTTCCCTGAGAGGTGTGTGTCCCGTGTCAGCAGGGGCCTCTTGGGTCACCCCCAGTCCGTGATCTGGTCGGATGGGTCGTTGAGATGGACTCCCATCTGGCCTGGAGGCTGCAGAGGGACAGAGTGCTTGGAGCTGGGTGGGAAGCCAGGGGTGCCCTGGCTGCCCTGACGGAATACCTCAGACTGGGCAGTGCACCAGCAGCATTTATTTCTCACAGCCCTGGGGGCTGAAGTCCAAGATCAAGGGTGAGCACCTGGTGAGACCGCCTTCTCACTATGTCCTCCTGTGGCCTTGCCTCTGTGCACATGACCCTGGTGTCTCTTCCTCTTCTTACAAGGACACCAGCCATACTGGATTAGTGCCCCACCCTCGGAATGTTTCCCTCGGAATGGTCGTGCTGCCCCTGCTCCCTCCTTCGCCCCACTTGCTGATAGGTCGGGGTTTCCTTTGTGTCTTCGAATGTACTGCTTGGAGCGGGTGGTCCAGGAAGGCCTAGCTCTGGGCCACTCCAGTCTGAAGGCTGCCTGAGGTCACTGAACCCCAAGCAGCCCCCGTGGCCCACACTGCATCGGGGGTTCGTGGCTCTGCACGTCTATGGGGTGTCTTCCATGCTGCGGGTGCAGGGCTGGCCTGAGGTGTGCAGTTTTGGAAATCTGGACACCTCCAAGGAGGGGAAGACACTTCCCAACTGCAGCTAAACCCAGCAGCTCGTCTGAGACACTGCACGGTGACGGTCCCAGCTGGAGCGCCAGCGTTGTTTCCTCCCTTTGGAGGAAAATCTAAATTTACTGAGAAAACTATGTTCCAGCGCTTCCGAGCTTGGCGGGGGAGGCCGGCGGGGGAGGCCGGCAGGGGACAGGCCGGCTTCTGGGCCACAGGCCGGCGGGGGAAGTGTGCGAGCACATTCGGAGCTCAGGAGCAGCCGCCCTCCGCGGACTCCTGAGAACAGGGCTGTGCGGCACTGGCCCACGCGGCTGTCAGCAGAAACGGGCTCGACGTGTGCGTGGAAGCCTGTTGTGGGCCTCCGTGACCCCCTCCAGTGGCCTGGGGCCAGCCCACCTCCCCCACTCTCCACCTCCTCGAGCCCGTGTCTCTTCTCTGCACAGCATTTGCACCCCGGGAAGGAGCTTTCTTGTCTTAGTTTGGGACACAGCCCCATGTCACCGCCTGAGGCAGGCCCTCCTGGACTCCATGCAGCACGGTCCTATGAAGGCAACGCCCCGGCCCATCATAACGACCCCAGACATCTGCAGGTGCTTTGAGATGGGCGAGCCCCTAGCGGAGCGCTTTCCCGGGGACTGTTCCCTCTTTGCACATGCGGAAACTGAGGCTTCACGGGCTGAAGTGACGCTCCCTCACGGCAGAGGTCTGGCTAACTCCAAGGCCAAGGCCTTGGCATGCTGCTGCTCCGCTGGCCTGTCACAGCCTTCACTGACTGCAAAACCACCTCAACTGGCCCCTCCCAAACGACCAGAGTCAACCTGCAATCCACTAACACCAAGGATTTCACCCTTTGCAAAGAGTCCAGGTGGCAGTGGGCGTAGTGGTCACAGGGGTGGAAAACACCAGGAGGAGAAACGTGATTGTTGGCAGGTATCAAACACAATAGTCAAGTGTCTCTGGGGGACCAAAACATGATTCATAAAGTTTGAGTCAGTCCAAGGGCTCTGAGGACAGCAATCCCATGTGGGCCCTGATGGTGGGGACAGGGGGCTGCGGGCTGGGATGCAGGTGCCGGTTCTATCAAAAAGGCACTCCTGGGGTTCCCTGATGGTGTAGTGGCTTAAGGCTTCGGCACTGGTGCTGTCAGTGCTGCGGCCTGGGTTCCATTCCCGGCCAGGGAAGTACCCACATACAGGAAAAAAAAAAAAAAGGCACTCCTGGTGGTAACGTGCACACACACATACATGCATGCACATTCATTCACACACACACGTACCCATACATGCACACTCATACACTCACATGCATACTTGTACTCACATACCATACACGTACACTCACACTCATGCACTTACACACCACACTCACATGCGCACAGGCATACACTCACACTCACACTCGCAGACTCCACGCACACACACACACATACACACACTCTCCTCTACTCCGTGGCATCTCTGTCCACCTGCTCAGGGCATTGTCCTCCGTCTGCCTTGTCTCCACTCCCCTGGGATGTCAGCTCCGGTGGCCGCAGGCAGTGGCCGTGTTCACGCTGAATGCCTGGTGCCTAGACCAGCGCCCAGTACGCATGCGTGGACTGAGTGGATGACCGGGTGAGTGCGTGCATGAACAAGCAGGGCCTGCACCCGCCTCAGTGCCACACGGCCACGCAAAGGGCTGAGCGGCCGCGAGTAAACGTGACACGGATCCAGAAAAGGCAACTATATTGATGTGGCAAATAATTTGACATGTAAAACAAAGACAAACACCCTGGAAAACTAGAATTCACAGATGACTAATCGCCTATGAGCCGAGAAAGAGGGGGTGAGCGTTGTGAACGGGCTCAGCCAGTACCAGTGAGCGGTGAGTCAGGCCCAAGCCCTCAGCCCAGCTGCCCACGACCCCCCGTCCCCTGGAGATCAGGACAAAGATGCCATCGGCTCAGGGGGCCTGGGTCGGCGGAGCCAGGACAGCATTTCCACGCCCAGTCCCAGCGTGCCCACCAGGCGTCCTTCAAGGACACGTGCCTCTCCCTCTGTGGTGTCTTTTTCCTTTTTTCCTCTCTCGGCAAGACTCATGTGAATCGGATTCAGTTTTGTCTTCTTGTTGTTGTTCTTTTGTGTGTGTGTGTGTGTGTTTTTAAGTTATATTTGCTTAAAACTTATGAGCTGTAACGGCTTGACATTTTCTTGAGAAACTTAAATTTAGCCACAGGACAGTGACTTGATTTCAGCCTCTGTAACACAGACGCTCCAGGGGGACTTCCTGTGCGTCAGTCAGTCTTGCCAGGCGGGGCGTGAGGGGGCAGGCAGGGGGAGGGGGACACTGTGGGGGCCGCAGCGCAGAGGCCGGGTTGTCGTTTGTGCTGGGGCGCAGCTCTGCCGTCAGAGAGGCCCGTGTGCTGTGCTCTCCATGGCTTCGTGTCTGTGCGTAGACCAAGTGTCCGTGACACAGGGACCATCACAGAGAGGCCACAGGCTCATTTCAGCACCTTGTGTCGCTGTCAGTGTCGCACATCAAGGCAGACACTGGGGTCCCAGGTGGGCTCCCATGGCTGCTGGTGGTTCCAGGTCTGCAATCAGTGGCTACACCTGCAATGGTATCACGTGGACTTTCTCACTGTGACTAAGCAGGGGCTTGTTATTGAGTGTCCCCACCCACCCGAACGTCGCTTATTCTGCAGCGGTGTGATGCAGGGCGTGGTACTTCACCTCTGCAGCCTGTCTCTTTTTGGTAGAAGGAGAGCTTCTGTTTGTCCTTCCTGGGGGACCTGGGAGGACTAAATGGGACAGGGGCACCTGGTGTGTTTGGAATACATGGCAGGCCCTCCTTCCCTCTGCCCGCACCTGCCTCTCTTCCTTTCACCTCTCCTTCCTCACCCCTGCAGCGCCCACTTTCCTGGTTGGAGTGAGATGGGGGGTCAGGGCACCGAGGGAGGAGCCAGAGCCCCTGGGCTCATCACCATCCTCTGGTTTTCCCTCACTCTTCTGTCTGTCTAGTGTCCTGGGGTTACTGCAACAAACGACCCCAAACAGGGTGACTTAAAACAATAGGAAGGTGTTCCCCCAAAGTGGGAGGGGCCAGAAGTCTGAAATCAAGGCAACAGCAGACAGGGCCCTCCTCTCTCCAAAGTCCCCGAGGATTCCTGTGTTTTCGTCTTAGTGGCACCAGATGTCCCCCTAGTCTCCACCTGTGTCTTCGCATGGCCTTCCTCCTGGTGTGTCTGGGTCAGACCTCCCTCTGCCTCTCCCTTACAAAGACGCCTGCCATTGGACTTCAGCCCTCAACCCAGGAGGCTCTCCTCACCTGGTCGCCCACCCTTAATGACATCTGCAAAGGCCCCTTTTCCACACGAGGTCACATTCACAGGTGCCAGATGTGGACACAGCTGGTGGGGGGGGGGCACAGCTCACCCCACCGTGCTGTTCTCTTTGGGTGACCACTTTGGGACCTGAACCCGCCCAAGGTCGAGGAACAGCAGAGGGGGACAGGGAAGGTGAGGACGGGCTCGGCATGGTCTCTGGGAGGGTCGCCAGGCTTGCGTGTGAGCGAGGTAGGGAGGTGACCCTCGAGAGCACAGCCACGCTTCATGTGTCCACCAGCTCAGTAACCAGGTAATCATGCTGAGATAAAAGAAAGGCACCTCCGAAAGGTTCAGCCGCGGATTTCTCTCTTTTCCAAAATAAAAATTGCTGGACCGATTACATTATAAGGCCAGGCCAGGAGAGAAATCGCGTAATTCTCGTTTTTCCATTTTCAGGGTAAAAAGAAAAGAGTAAGTCACACCCCTAACTCCCACCCGCTGCCTGTACCTGTACATGGCGGCCTGCTTCCTTCCGGAGGTCTTTCTGGGCCTGTGTGGAAGGGGGAGTCCCTCTAGCGCTGGTCGTCCCCTCTGGTCCACACTGGGACCCAGACCTGACACCCAGCAGCTGCCAGGGCTCCGACGTGCGGCTGACCTCCGGTGTGCATACTTTGTTCCGTATTTTGGACACCAGGTTGTCGCCAGCTTTCCCTGCAGTAACGCGAGCGGTCTCCCCAGGGGTGTGGAGTGGTCAGGACTTTGCCCCTTCCATCTTCATTACTGCCCAGGCGTCTGCGTCCCCATCTGAGCACAGGCACGCCCGGAGGGCGAGTCCTCGGTCCTAACCACTGTCCCCTCTCCTCTGCTCTGCCCGGGGTCCCCGACGCAGGCCATGTTCGAGCTGGTCACCTCCGAGGCCTCCTACTACAAGAGCCTGAACCTGCTCGTGTCGCACTTCGTGGAAAACGAGCGCCTGAAGAAGATCCTGCACCCGTCGGAGGCGCACATCCTCTTCTCCAACGTCCTGGACGTCATGGCCGTCAGCGAGCGGTGAGCCGCGCATGCGCGCGGGCCTGGGGTGGGGGCGTGGCTTCCCAGCCCTCCCGCCGGGGGCGTGGCTGCCGCCCTGCCGCCTGCGGGGCCATAATGAGATGTAAATGAACATGTAAACCCAAAGGTCCCCCATCCCCTCCCAGAGGGGAGGCCTGATCCGTCCCCCTGGATGGGCCGCAGCTGCCACAGGTCCCTTCCCGTTGGCACAGCGCTCCGTGCATGGTCAGGTGGGGTGTGGGGCTGACCGTGTCATGACCAGGGTGGCCGTGGAAGCGGTGCTTTGTCCTGACCGTCCTGAAGCCCTGGGCTGGCGCGTGCAGGGCCCCGAGGCTGACTGAGCACAGCCCGGGACGCATGTGTCCCCTCCTCAGCTGGATGGCGTTCTCCAGTGTGTGCACGTGCCTGTCAGAACCGGGCTTCTATTTTAGCCGCTGTGCGTGGAGGAGGCATGGACGGCTATTCGCTGCTTCCTGTGAGGAAGGGAGGAGCTCCACTCCTGTTGTTATGACGGATGATCGTTTACCATTTCACTGCAGGCCCCGGGGTTTTGCCACTCCAAATGTAAAAAACTCAGCTTTTGGACCCCGGGGGTTCGACCCCGAGTGTCGGGATGTGAAACCGAAATGCAACCCAGCAGCAGGTTCTTTGTGGACGCCCCTGAATGGTGCCTCCCTTACACTGACACCCCACCTTTCTGTCTGCGGTGGGCTCAGGAGGGTGAGAGCAGCCACAAGACCCAGCCTCTGCCATGTCACCCTCTCTGGAAGGAGGAGTATCTTCTCATTCATGCATTTATTTATTTACCTTTATTAGGAATAATTCCAGATACGCCGAGTAGAGACCACTGTAGCAAGCCCTAGCTTCTGCAGCAAGCCCTAGCTTCGGCACATAGCTTTGGCACATCCTGTTGTCATTTCGTTTCGCCAGCTGTGTGGGTCTGAAAGATAAGGTGCCTATTGTTCCCCTAAAGACTCCTAATGCTCTGTCCACCCACAACACTAAACACTCATGGCAGTGACCACAAATGCCACCGGCACGGGGATGTCATCCTGTCGTGTCTGTGGGTTTGTCTGCACCAAGGCCAGCTGGTGGGGACATGCCCTGCGTCACTGCCCAGGTGCCCTTGACCCAGGCCGCTGCCTCCTGCAGGTTCCTCCTGGAGCTGGAGCGCCGGATGGAGGAGAACATCGTCATCTCGGACGTGTGTGACATCGTGTACCATTATGCGGCCAACCACTTCTCCGTCTACATCACCTATGTCAGCAACCAGACCTACCAGGAACGGACCTACAAACAGCTGCTGTGAGTGTGCCGGGCTGTGGGCCAGTGCGGGGGCCCAGCCACGGGACTGCCACCCACTCCGGTCACAGGCACGCCGAGCGGCGGGCCTCAGGCCTCAGCTTTCCCAGGATAGTACCCAAACCCGGCATGTTCCGAGGTGGGCGGGGGGGCTCAGTGTCAACCCCAAGGTCGTCAGCCAAGACGGCCCACTGCACCTCTGCCCAGGTGGCCGTGCTGAGCTTTGGGAGGTTTAGACAATGGAGTCTGAGCCCAAGAGGACAGTCAAGTCCGAAGACGTCAGGAGAGTGATTTGAACTAGAGGCAAAGGCAGGGTGGGCGGGAGGACGCCTCTCTGGTGATTACCCAGCAGTCCCCTCACTGATCTGCCCATGCCGTAACCTTTCTTGGGTTTTCGGTTGATGAGATCATTTTTCAGTCAACATTTCCTCTCTTTAAGTCTCTGCACTTCTGTGCTGGGCTTCATGACAGTGTAACCAGTGATGTGTTCTCACCTCAGGAGCTTCCGGGGCTTTCCGAGTAGTGACATCTAATCGTGACACTTCACTGGGCCTTTCCATCAAACCCTGTCATCCACTGTGGGTGTTTTAAAGCCTGAATATTCTGGGGGTTGGGTGTTCTGCATTTGCAGTTTGAAATGAGGATTGACGGGAGTCAGGAAGCCAGAAGACAAGCACACAGGAGAGCAGGAATCTGGGTGTCACCATGCCCCAGCGGATGCTGGTGTGGCGCGGGAGTGCAGACAGTCTGGGCCCAAGGACAAGGCAGAGTGTCCTTGTCCCTGCTGCGTCTCATCCCCAGCAGCAGCTCCCTGGAGCCCTCGCCAACAGACCCGCCCACTGTCTGCAGAGCCCCACGCCTGGCGAGAATAGCTCCCCCGCCCGCGTCGCCAGCGGCTGCCTCCTCCTGTCACTCCGTGGCTTTACCTGTCCACGGGCTCCTGCTGTGACCATCGTCCCACTGTGCGTCTGATTCACAGACGTGGCCACACGGGGAATGCTCGCCCTCCCACACACAGAATATTTTGTCTTCATGGGCCATGCATGTGAAGCCACTATTGTCATTCGACTCACAGAGGAACGGTGTATGATCCATGAAAAGGAAAGAGAAATAAGTAAATGGATGTGTTTCCGGTGCCTGTGGGGCTGTCCGGTTCCTACGAGGCTGAGGGTGGGGAGGAAGCGACTCCGATTGACCCCTCCTGGGAGCCAGAGCCCCAACCTTGTGTCTGTGTCCCCAGCCAGGAGAAGGCAGCCTTCCGGGAGCTGATCGCGCAGCTGGAGCTCGACCCCAAGTGCAAGGGACTCCCCCTCTCCTCCTTCCTCATCCTGCCTTTTCAGAGGATCACGCGCCTCAAGCTGTTGGTGCAGGTACCGCCCCTGCCTGGGCCAGGCACGCGGGCCCTGGGCACACTGCTGCTGCCGCAGGCCGCTTCGTCCCGTCCCCTGCGTCTCTGCCAGGAGCCGCGCTCTGCGGGATGAGGGGAGATCGACAGACACATACGACCAGGAAGTGGTCATGGCTATGAGGTCACTGCAGCTGGGGGATCAGGGAAGAGTCTTGTCACTCAGAGGAGTGACATTGAAGCTGAGACTTGGCTGACAGGGAGGGGCCATTCTGGTGACAGAACTGCTGTGCAAAGGACCTGGGGCAGCAAGGTTTGCAGACAGGGAGGCCGGAGGTGAACTGGGGGAACGTGAAGGGAGTGAGCGTAGGGATGTGGGCAGAGGCCGACCGGGGCCCCAAGGGGCCAGGTAAGACACCGGGTTCTGCCTCAGCGTGATGGGGAGTCACCTGACCTCGTCGATGTCTGTAAGAGCACACTGTGGCTGCCCTGTGGAGGTGGGAGAGAGGGTTAGGAAATGAGTCAAGGAAGAACGATGCTTTGGCTGGAGTTGGGGGGGTGGGACAGGGGGTCCAGGAGGGAAGTCAGTGTCTTGAGCCGCGGACTTGCTCCTGTGGAGTAAGAGAAACAGAAGCATCTCATCTGAGCAGCTCGGGCGATGGTGCCTTCCCCGAGGCGGGGAAGGCAGTGTGGGAGCCGTCCGGGCCCGTGCTGAACTAGCCGAGTTCGCGATGACTTCGAGCCGTTGAATATCCATGTTCAGAGTCAAAGGGAGAAGTGGGGGCGGGGTGGCATTTAAGAGAAGAAGCCACCAAGGAAGGAGAGAGAGGGGTCTGGAGGCCCAGCCCTGGGGCAGAGGTGCGGGAGGAGGAAGGCCAAGGGAGAGGGAGCCAGGGAGGCGCGGACAGGAGCAGAGCAATACAAAAACTGTCATTTAGAGGGGGAGGCGACATGAGCGTCGTTTCTTAATAATTCAAGAGGAGTTAGCAATAGAGAAAAGACATTGGCTCAGTAAGACCGAAGTTAACAAGGCCCTGGGGTTCATTGTGGGCTCTAAGCGACAATCCCAGAAGAGAGGGTAGGGAAGCCCAAGGTGTTCCCCCATGAGCACGGAGCTCACCTGAGCCCAGGGCTGGCCCTGAGCATGACCAGTCAGTCCCTCACGGCTGGACTCTGCCCTCCCCGCCAGCACGTGGTCGCCCATGCTTGTCCCTCATCGTGCAGCGAGGTCATGGGCCCAGGCGCGGCCCTTGGGTTAATCCTCATGGCAGATGGTCAGTTTAGAGTCGGGCAAAGCTTGGGTCAGGATGCTCAGCCCTCGGCCCAGCTGAGCCCTTTCTCCTGCCTCTGTTGTCAGCTGGTGGGCTCTCTGGCACATGGATGTCACAGCGCCATAGGCCAATGGGGCCAGTGCAGCAGAGAGGCCGGCCCTGCGGAGGGGGGCGGGCAGGGGAGGAATGGCCGTCACGAAAGCTAACGCAGACTCTCCGTGTGCTCAGAACATCCTGAAGCGGGTGGAGGAAAGGTCTGAGCGGGAGTGCACCGCCCTGGACGCCCACAAAGAGCTGGAGCTGGTGAGTGGGCTCCCTCGTCCTGTCCTTCCCGTAAACCGTTCTCTCCTCTAGGCCCACCTGCCTGCCCCTGTGTCTTTGGGAAATGCAAGTGCATTTTACTATTTGCTTCTACAATCCAGAGAAGTCCCTAGGGCTAAACAGCGGGGCAGGGGTGGCCCCAGAGAGCAGCATGGCTTCCTTCTTCCCCTCAACGGCTGACGTGCCCAGTGGACCAGGGAGCAGCCGGGCACGCTCACCCAGGTTGACCTCTGCCGCCACCCACAGGCCTCGTCTCTCCCTCCAGCTGCCTCCATGCGGGCGTTGGGGGCCCACACTTGTCCTTGCCTGTGACTCGTGGAGGCTGCTCTGGCCGCCTGGAGCCCTGATAGCGCTCTGCCCTGTCCCTCAGGCTGTACCCCTCCCATCTCTGCGACAAGACTCACCAGCCCTGCCAAGCCCTGGGCTTTTCCTGCCCAAGAGCGGGGACACTGTCTCTGCCCCTGATGCTCGGTGGGCAGCTGTTCCTTCCGGAAGCAGCCGGCAGTCGGGGTGGCGTGGGGGGCGGGGGGCGGCGAACGTGTCCACCCTCACGCGCTTGCGCTTGGCGAACGTGACCCTTCGTGTCTTAAAGTGCCATCTCGCGTGTCTGGCTCGTGGTGTCGCAGCTAGAGCTGCGAGCTAGTGCTTGGCAGCTGTGCGGGGGCCACTCTGTCACCCTGGTGACCCTGCAATGGACAAGGGCATTGTTGGGAAGTCCTTGCCACTGCTATTACCGGTGGCAATAGCAAAGGCACTGGCCTCCGTCTGATGCTGATTCTAGGCCACACTGAGCCCCAGTGACTTCCGACCTCAACACCGCCGTTTCCCTCTGGGCCTCTCCTCATGTCCCTTCCTCACACCAGATGGCCACCAGAGTCCTCCGGCGTGTACAGCCTTTGAATATCGGGGAAATGAGCCCTGTCCTCCCCGCCTCGTTGGGAACAGGGTGGAGCCTCGGGTCGGCTGGTCAGCGCGGGTGCGTGACCCATGAGTCAGACGGCATCTTTCGGGGCCCTCCGCTCACCCCCAGAACTTCCATACCTGATCCAAGGGGAGTTCCTTCCAACCCCCACTAGGCAGCTGGCCACACTGGGTGACCGGGCTGAGTTTTACGGGTTCTCCGGGGTTTCCTCCCTGCAAGGACGAGGCAGCAACGCCCCCCCCCACCCCGCCAGCGCGGAGAGCCGTAACTGACAGCCTGACAGCGTTTCCCACTTTGCCTTTGTTCCAGAAGATGCCAGAGGGAAGAGCTCCAGCCTCAGCTGTGGGCACGGTGTCTGGTGCCAGCGGTTCAGCACTCTGGGGCCTGAATGGGCAGATTAGTTGGGGACAGGTGTCTACCGGTGGCCTGATGTGTCCTTGTTCTTGTCCCAGGTGGTAAAAGCCTGCAACGAGGGCGTCCGGAAGATGAGCCGCACAGAGCAGATGATCAGCATTCAGAAGAAGATGGAGTTTAAGATCAAGGTGAGACTGCACCCATCAGCATGGGTGGCCTAGCCCGCTGGCTAGGAGTGCTGGTGACTGGCCAGGCTCCCCAGATGGCCACCCTTGGGTCTCAGGGCACGGTCACCTCCCCGAGGCCTTCCCTGACCCCCTAGCTGGAGGGCCCCTGCTTGTCCCCCAGTCGCCGGGTCATGACATTGGCCTAGAAAATCTCTGACACAAGGTGCACGGGGACCGCACAGCCATCTCTCCTCGTTGGCTATGCATCTACACTGAGTACGTGACAGGGACCAGCCCACGAATTCTTAAGGCTGGGAGAGCTGAAGATTTCATGGAAGTTGGCAACCTTCTCCCCAACTTTACGAGAAGCTTCAGGCATCCGTGAGCCAAAGGGCCCTGAGGCCCTGGGTTTCTGGTGACACAGGCCCGGAGCACACGGTGGCCACCACTGGGCTGGATGCTGAGCCCCAGGCGGGGATGCAGACAGGGCCTTCGAGTCCCCACGCAGCCGCACTTGCCGGGCTGACTGCCAGGTGCCTGGAGCCTCCCCCTGAGCCATTGGTGGGGACCTCACACAGCCCTGTTCTCTCCTCTCCCGGGTGAACTTGGCCTCTCCTCATTCTGCATTGCACAGGCTGAGCCTGGCAGAGAGATGATCACACACACGCACACACACACACACACACATGCACACGCGCACACACACACACACACACACGCGCGCACACACATACACACACGCACACACACACGCACACACTGGGTGCCTCACGCGTGCACAGATGCAGTGTACACACAGACACAAGCACATATACATGGAAGCACACGCGGATACACACGCAACAGATAAATACAAGGGCAGCACAGGCACGTACAGAAATGCACACACGCACCCCTGCCCCCCCGCATTTGCCAGGGACTCCCCACTTCCTCCCACCAGCACTGCCTGGTTCTGGGCGCAGTGCAGCCCTCGCACGCTGTCACCCACGGCTAGGACTCCAGCGAGGGCAGCAGGGGCGCCTCGGGGAGGGCCGTGGAGGGGCACGGCCGTCTGACGCCGCCCCCTCGCCCAGTCAGTACCCATCATCTCCCACTCGCGCTGGCTGCTGAAGCAGGGCGGGCTGCAGCAGATGTCGGGCCCCAAGACGTCCCGAACCCTGCGGACCAAGAAGCTCTTCCAGGAGATTTACCTCTTCCTCTTCAATGACCTGCTGGTGATCTGCCGGCAGGTCCCCGGGTGAGCTGGCTGGACGTTGCCTGGTGCTCTGGGGGTGACCGTGCTGCAGGGGCCACACGGTGGTCAGGGCGGGGTTCGCCGTGCCCTGGGGCGGGCCGGCCGTGTGGCCAGATGGAGCCCAGGCTTTGATTCAGGTTTAAGGTCAGCTCCATGTCCAGGCTTTGGGCAAGTTTATTTAACCCCCACCCCCACCCCAGGCTCCGTTTCCCCTCCTGTCAAGCGGGGGTTTTACTCCTAGGGATGTGGAGAGGCCAGCTCAGCGGCTGACACAGCGAGGGCTCAGCAGAGCGTGTGACCCTGGTCTGCCGTCCACACCGTGGCAGGGGCGGTTTGGGGGCGAGGATGACGGCATTCAGATGGGGCCTCCTAAGGACGTGAGGAGTGGCAGCGGTGGGACTGGTCCTGCTTGCTGGCCAGGGTGAGGGGTCCCCCGGGACCCTCAGGCCTCCTCGGGACCAACATGCCCACCCTGCCCCCCTCGGTCCCCAGAGACAAGTACCAGGTATTTGACTCAGCCCCGAGGGGCCTGCTCCGGGTAGAGGAGCTGGAGGACCAGGGCCAGACACTGGCCAATGTGTTCATCCTGCGGCTGCTGGAGAACTCGGACGACCGGGAGGCCACCTACATGCTGAAGGCGTCCTCTCAGTGAGTACCCGCCCCCGCCCCCGGGTCCCCTTCGCAGGTGGAGCAAGGCTCCAGGGCTCGGCGCACGGCCTGTCTAGCTCCCACTCCTGCCCATGGGGCTCCTGTCAGGGTTAGTGCTGGGGCGTGAGGCCGTGAGGGGTGGCTGCACATTGCCCCCGGGTGTGTGTGCGTGCATGCATTCTCTCGGGCCTCAGACTTCGGGTGCACCCTCTTTTCCAATGAGATGCTGTAGAACCCTAGGACCAGGCTGACCAGTGACCCACCATCACTGCGTGTGGCCCATCTGGTCACTTCTCTGAGCAGCCAGGCCACCTGCCCTGCAGCCCCAGGGCTCCAAGAGGGCCAGCCAAGAGCACTGTGGGGAGACGGCCTGCGTGGGGCCCGGCCGCCCTCCCCCCGCAGACTGCCCGTCCCGGTCCAGTTCCCGCGTCCGGGGCGGCGGCCACCGCGCACTCGGCTCTGGGTTAGCTGCCGGGTGTTGTGGAGTGCTCACCTTCACCAACTGACTTTTTATGGGGCGCCGGGGAGACTCTGTAGGGCTCCCCAGCCTCCCGGCTGGTTTCTGGGCCCCCGAGTTGTCCCACTTGGTGGATACTGGGTGCCACACCTCAGGTGCTCCACAGTTGGGGCATCTGTCCTCTTCCCTGTCCCAGGAGTGAGATGAAGCGCTGGATGACCTCACTGGCCCCCAACCGGAGAACCAAGTTCGTTTCTTTCACGTCCCGGCTGCTGGGTAAGTGGCCCTCTGGGACATGGATGCCCCTTGGTGGCATCAGCCTCAGGCACCCTCTGCGCTCCACCTAAAAGGGCCGTGCGTCCCGGTCCAGTCATTCCAGAGGCCCGCGTGGACTCTGGGATGCCCCCCTCCGCTGCCCGAGGGTCCCATGTGCCAACAGCAAGCTTAGTGCCTGATGGAGGACATCAGTGCGCTGGGTTCTGCAAACATTGGGGTGCTTTCTGAAGGAAATGTCACTGGCTCTTAAGTGCCAGGCACTGCGAGGGAACCACGAGGCATCTGGGCCCAGAGGGCGAAGGCCGGTATTCTTGGGGGTTGCCAGTTGCCTGAAAACCTTACGAAGTATAAAAGGGCACAGGTCCGGCTGCCCAATAGGGAAGCTGCCATCGTGACAGTGCTCACCGAGTCCCCAGCACCCCACCCTTGCTCCCAGGGCTGCGGCCAGGCCCGAGAAGCTTCTTCGGAAGCCCCCCCCCCCCCCCAGCCTGCTCTCCCCCGCATCCGCATGTGGTCTTCGAGCCCCTGGCTATTTTAATCTCCTTTTCTTGAAGCCAAGCCCCTCTCCCCATCTCCCCCCACCCCCCCGGCCAAATGACCCCTCCTCAGTTGCTGCAGGACTGCCAGACAGCGTCTAGGGTTTGCTG
Organism: Lyroderma lyra; assembly: GCA_004026885.1. Classification (NCBI taxonomy): domain Eukaryota; kingdom Metazoa; phylum Chordata; class Mammalia; order Chiroptera; family Megadermatidae; genus Lyroderma; species Lyroderma lyra. The sequence continues at coordinate 20,111 of PVJL010003942.1, forward strand.
GGTTGGGGGCAGGGCAGTGACAGGGTGATGGGGACTGCCACCTCCCGCCCCTCCCTTCAGACTGCCCCCAGGTCCAGTGCGTGCACCCGTACGTGGCCCAGCAGCCCGACGAGCTGACGCTGGAGCTGGCGGACATTCTGAACATCCTGGACAAGACGGAAGACGGTGAGGCGGGGCCTGGGTGCGTCTCCCGCTCGTGCCCTCCCGCCCCCCGCCAGCCTGAGGCTGAGGGGGCTGAGGTGGGGCCCTGCAGCCTCAGAGCTGGCTGAGGAGCCCGCCAGCCCGGGCCCTGGCACGTCTGCTCCCTGAGACCGCTCTGCCCATCCTGGCCTCCCCGGCTTTTCCTCAGAGCAGAGGGGGTGCTCCTCCAGCAACCCTGCTGACCTCCCTGAGCTGCAAGGCCCGCCTGTCCCCTGAGCACCAGGCCCAGCCCGAGCGCCCAACCCCATGCCCCTCAGACGGCCCCGGCTTTGGCCGCTCATCACAGTGCTAGAGCCAGAACACCTTGATCCTGACCCCAGCCCTGACCCTAGAGCCTGTACTTGCAGCAGGCTTCCACGTGAGCCTGTGAGCACCAGGCTCAGAGCCCCGCGTGGGCCGAGGAGCCACCCCTCCCGCTCCCTCCCGCCCCTGCCAATGGCGTCAGTGCCAAACAAGGAGGTTCACTCCCCCACCCGTGAAAAACTGATCCCTTAGTTCTACATCAGTTCCTCCTCACCAGACTCCCCAAAACTGCACAGAGCGTCTCCCCAGCCCCCAGCCCCTCCTCCCCTTTGAGGTCCTGGCTGGAAAGCCTCAGGCTGGGGACCTCCAGGGGAGGCCATTTCTGCTGGTCCCAGATCCCAGGGGCTCACCCAGGACTGGAACAGAACACACGCCGCCTGACAGTCCTCCCGCGTGGCCTGCAGAGGGCCCACACCAGGCCCTCAGGCCCCAGGTCCTCGCCCTGCCCAGGGACCTGCCCAGGGACCCTGGGCTGCAGGGTGACCTCCGGGGGAGGGAGAGAGCCAGGCCTTCTGCTGGTGTTGGCCAGTTCCTGACAGCCCCCTCCGCTGACCAGCTGGACCTCCCGAGTCTCAGACTCAGAGAGGGGTGCCAGACAAGGGGGAGACGGCGGCATTTCAGGCTGGGTAACCACCAGTCAGCCACCACCCCTGCTGGCCCCTTGGATGCCTCTTGCTTTGGGGGGCATCCCTTGGGGTCTCCGAGGATTGCTGAAGGCTTGGGAGTGCGTTCCAAAGCCAATCCATTTGGGACACAGCAGGCACAGAGCATGGCTGGTCCCGTCATGGACATGTGCACACACGCTGCGCTCCCTAGGAGGGTGTCGGGGCGGCACCCCCCAGCACTGGGGGGGCAAACCCAATCTGAGGGTCTCCAGCAGGGTTTGCGGAGCAGTGCCTCTGGAGAGGCCCACTGGACTCCTGCACCTCCTTCCCCTGTGCTCCCTATGCAGACAGGAGCCGGGCCAGGAGGAGAGCCGCTCGGGGCCCCTGCCCGAGCTCCTGACCCTCCCCCTGACCCCTCCCTGCGCAGGGTGGATCTTTGGCGAGCGTCTACATGACCAGGAGAGAGGCTGGTTCCCCAGCAACATGACCGAGGAGATCCTGAATCCCAAGATCCGATCCCAGAACCTCAAGGAATGCTTCCGTGTCCACAAGATGGATGACCCTCAGCGCAGCCAGAATAAGGACCGCAGGAAGCTGGGCAGCCGGAATCGGCAATGACCACCAGTCCCCAGCCCGGCGGGGAGCGGTGGGCAGGTGGGAGCGGGGCCTGGCAGGCAAACCCACTGCGGTGGAGGGGCTCTGGGGGAGCACCCGCACCCCTCACACGTGGTGAGGGCTCGTATGTCTTGGCCCCCTTGCTTGCAAACTGGGAAAAGGGTGCCCACATCTTTCATCCGATGCACTTGTAAATGAGAACGTGTATTTTAAACAGTATCACCCCCTCTCCCTCTTGTCTCTTAGAGGGGGTGGAGGGGGTTTGGCCTGCTCCAGGGCCTTCCCAGACACTGGAAGGGGCCCCAGACTCAGGGTGCCCCTGGCCCAGGGCAGGTACAAAGGTGATGAATGTCATGACCCCCTGCACGTGTCCTTCTCTACCCTGGAAGCCATTAGACTCTGCCAGGTGTGCAGATGGACTGCCTTTGCCCCATGAGCTTGACGAGTGGCCCTTGGCCTCCATTTCACAAGACGGAGAGACTAGCTGCCTCTGTCCACCTTCGCCGGCCTCTGGCTGCACGGCCAGGCCCTGCCGCATGGCAGGCCTACCAGAGCTTGGCCCAGGGCCCCTGCCACCTCTGGTTCCCTGAGGGGCTAGATGTGACTTATGTCTTCTGGCCCCTTAGGAAGCCCAGGTGTTGTAAGGAATGAACTGGTCACTGCATCTTATATCCGTTATGGTTCCAAGAAAAGCAAATATCATTTTTGGCTGCATTAAAAGAAGCATCATGTATAAAATATAGGAGGTGAAGTTCTGTTCTTTATTGCCCTGCTGCACACAGGACTGAGGTGTTTGGTTCTGGGCAGAGAGCAAGGAACCCCATCAAGGTCAGTGAAGGTGTAGCCTGAAAGAGGGGGTTGAGGAGGCATCTAGTGGAGGAGGGAGCGGCCAGCATCAGGGCCTCAGGATGGAAGTAGATGTGGGCCTCCTCCTGTTCAAGGACTGCAGAAACAGAAAAGGCTGCTTGAGGGAGTTGGGATGCCCTTCTGCTACGGTGGAAGTGAGAATGCAGGTTTAGAAGACCACAGCTGAACAGAGGTGTCAGTGAGCAGTCCCACAGGGCATCTGACCACCGGGCATCTGACCACCGGGCATGGAGCTGGGGCTTCCTACCCGGCCGGTCACTAGCCCTGGGCACACCTTCATGCCTTTGCAGACAGTAGCCAGTCACCCAGAGGCACAGGGCCTCCCGAGCCCAGCTAGTCCGCACAGCCACTCACGTCACCGCCGAATCTGTTCTGGAGCGTGGAGGGGCCCGCCTATGACCCCAGCCAGCCCTGCTGCTGCCCAGCCTTTCTGCCAGGACACACTTTGCTCTGCGCCAGAACAGGGCTTGGATGAGCAGCACGAAGTTCAGAGCCAGGGGGGACTTGGTCGCTCCTTCCTACAGGTCATACCATGGCTCTTGGCATTCTTGAGACCTCAGACCCATCCAGAACTGCATGAATCCTGAAAGGTGCACACATGTGTGACATGCTCATTTAACTGGGGAGGAACCCGAGGGGCTGACACTCTTGAGGCCTGTAACCCCTGAGACAGTACCAGCACCCTAGGAGTGAGGGAAGGGGAAGCCCCAGGCTGCTGGGGGAGGGGCTGTCCGTTGGTCCTGACCTCGGGCAGCCTTTTTTTTTTTTTTTAAAAGACACGCTGACTTGGATCACCTGCTCTAAGGACAGCTTTGGTCACCAGAGGTTATGTGAAATGAAATCACTCAGTTTCACGAAAACTGAACAGCTTCATAAGAGTCCTTTGTAAGCAGAAACGTGCAACCCATGCTGTGTTTTGGGGAGAGTGTGCATGGGTACCCCACGTGGTCACCTGGAGTATTCAGGGGAAAACATCATCGCAGGCACAGGGACACCAGAGGCCAAAACCGTTGCTGAGACAATGGCGGAAAACAGAGGACGAGGAGGAACAGCTCCCCGCCAGCCACCAGCACCCACTGTGGGGATCCCCCAGGGGCCCAAGGTGTTGAACTCTGGGGGTTTGCTGACAGTCCCTCCTTCGGGTCATCTGCTTCTCACTCCAAAAGGTCCTTGTGGGGCAGGGACAGGACGTGCTTCTGGCTGCTTCTCTGCTGCTCCCAGAGCAGGCCAGTCACTATTTTAAACCTCTAAATTAGAAAGGCTTGGCTTCCTAGGAAGTATGGAAGAAGAGCATGACCAAGGTCGGAGCGCCAGGGCCAAGGTCACTCAATACCATCCCCCCAACACACACACACACAGGGACACGGACACACACACACACACGGACACACACAGGGACACAGACACACACACACACACGGACACACACACACACACACGGACACACACACACACACACACACACACTGTACAACGCTTGTGGGGTTGAAGTAAGAAGAGCTGAATTTGAAAAGCCTTTTTGTTTTCTTTCTCTAATCAATCCAGCCGATCTTCCTGGGGGGCTACCCCTGTCCCGAAGCTCCCATAAAGCCTGTTATTTGCAGCTGGTTACTTGCAGCTCGACCCCAACCAAGCCTGGGGAGCCGTCTGGGGCTGCGGGTGGGGGACCCGGGCCAGGCCGACAGTGCCTGGGCTTCCCGCCTTGGCTCCTCCTGCTGCTGGAGCTCCCTAGGGTAGAGGGGACCCCGGGGACCCCGGGGAACGGGAGCGGGGCTCGGGCCCGCAGATGGGGCCCCAGTCCCCAAAAATAACCTTTGGCCCAGAGCTCCGACGGCCGCCTAACCCCTGCCCTCTCCAGGCCTGACCGCCAGAAGAAGGGCGGCGGATCCGGAGCAGGCTCTACGGGCCCCTCCCATCCCCGCGGCCGCCCGGGCCGAAGCTGGGGGCCGAAGAGGAGGGTGGGGCCGACGGCGCCGGGCGATGAGGTCTCCGGGCCCGTGCCGGCGCGGGTGTCGTGCCCCGAGCGCTGGCCGCACCCCGCTCCGCACCCAGCGCCCTTGGCGCCGCGCACGCACACGCGGCTCCTGCGGGCACTGCGCCGGGCCAAGTGCACAAACGCGCACGTGTCGCGCGTTGTCGTCTGCTGTCGCCCGCCCCCGCTCGCCACACACTCACGCGCGGACACACTCGAGACACGGGCGCGCCCGGCGGTGCAGCCGAGTCGCGCCGGGCCGGGGCGCAGCCCCTTTATTGGCTTCAGGAGGCGGAAAACTTTCTCAGCGCGACGACCACGAGGGCCAGCACCACGCAGGTGGCCAGCAGGGCGGCGATGACGATGGCCGCGATGGCGCCGGGCCCCAGCGCGCCTGCGGGGGAGGACGGAGGGCCGCGTCAGCCCCGGGCCGCGCCCGCCCCGGGCCCTTCCCCGCCCCGCTCCGCCTCCCCCTGGCCCTCGCCCGCCCCGGGCCCTTCCCCGCCCCATCCCGCCTCCCCGAGCCCCTCCGCCCCGGCCCGCCCCACCCGGCCGCGTACCGCCGCCCTGGTCCAGACGCTCTCTCGCGGTGCTGTCCTCTGGGCTCGGCGGGGCGCTGGGGGCCGGGGGGCCGGTGGCCGCGGGTTCCCGGAAGGCGGGGCTGGTGCTCTCCACGGGGCCTTCTCCCGACGGCAGCTCGACGGGCTCGTTCCACAGGGTGGGCACGGGCTCCTGCGGGCCCTCGGCTGCAAAGCCAAGGACAGGCGCTGGGGGGACGCAGGCAGCGGGACCTGCAGGACGTTGCCACGCGCCCGCGGTCGCCCACCTGAGGGGTGGGGCCTGGAGCCCAGCCTTAGTCCTGCGGCAGACGGGTGAGGCAAAGAGGCTTCCCGTGCGCCCCAGGGAAGACAGCGATGGCGGGTGGGGAGTGAAAGGACAGGCGGCTTAGAAAACAACTGTGAGAACCCTGGGCTGGCAGCACAGCAGGGGCTCATGGGGCAGGGCGTTTCCTGTCTCCCAGCAGAGCCTGATGTACCCCATCGGAATCCATGGGGTCCGTAGACTTGGGTGGGGCGAGTCTTGTGAGGATACCCCCGTCCCTGCAGGGCTGCCACAGGTCAACCTTCAGCTGGGAGAAGCACCAGGGCCCTGCCCTCGGCGGCCCCCATGAGGCTGGAGGGTACCTGCTGCAGGAGGCCGAGAGGTCAGGCCCACCCACACCCCTGAGCCCTGCTGCTCCTTGGCCCTGCCTGGGTAACCCCCACGTGACCCACAGCACATGGGGTCTAGCACCCCTGTGTGTCTGAGCCTTAGAGCCCAAGGGGCCTCTTAAGGAACTGTCTCCAGACAGATCAGGGCCAGAGGGGTGGGCAGGAGTGTCTGCGGTAGGTAAGGGAACCCCCAGGAAAGGGTGGGTACCCCCTGCCCCTCATACAAACTGGGCTCAATCAACACCTCAGTCCCTCAGCCACCTTTTCTACAGGAGCCTTTCTCTGCTCATGTGGGGGTGGGTAGTAGGGTTTGGGGTACCCAGGGGCCCCAGACAACTGAAGGGACAGGCTGAGAGGCCTGTGATGACCCCAGCCCCTATACCCCCATCATAGCCCCAGGCAGGCCCTGCCAATTACCCAGCCCCATCCCGAGAATCCCAGCCTGGGCGCCCCACAGCACCCCCGTGGCCCTGGGACCGTCCGTGTGTCTCGAACGGGAGGCCTCAGGCATGTGGCGACATTCCCAACCCGGCGGCAGGCAGGCCCCAGGCCTCGCTCGTGGGCTTGAGCAGGGTCAGGGCGCTCCGCCTAATCCTGTAACCCGGGGGTGCTCCGGGAAGACACAGGGTGCTTCCAGGGCTTTCCTGCCAACACTGCCCACCTGGGGCAAATCGTGAGGAACAGCAGCCAAACCCAAATTTGAGGCTTAAAATAACTGGGCTTTCCAAAATGTGAAGGCCATGGAAGACGAAGGGGGGCTGAGGAACTGTCCCAGCTTGGAGGCCACGGAGATGTGACAACGAAGTGCCTATGTTCTTGAATGGGGGTGGGGGCGACTCTTAAAAGACTGTTCGGGGGTCCTTGGTGAAATTGGGTAAGGCTGTGGCTTAGGTACCGGTGCTGCGCCCGTGTTCTCTTCCCGCCTGGGCCACTGACCGGTCGTGTGAGACAGCACCCTTGTTCCTGGGCATAGTTAGGGGCGAAGGGGGCACGTCTGCAACTTACTCTCCAAAGGCTCAGCATTCAGACAGGCAGGCAGGCAGGCAGGTAGAGACAGGAAAACAGGGAGAACAAGTGCGGCAAAATGTGGGACACTGGTGAGTCTAAGTGAAGAATCTACTGGAGTTCACTGGATTATTCTGCAACTTTTCTGTCAACGTAGCATCTTTTCCCGATAATGTTGTGCAAGGCCCCGCAGGTCCCTTCCCTGCAGCGTCTCCCCAACCCGGGTCAGCTCAGCTCAGAGGCTCTGCTTGCAGGCGGGGACCACGGGCCCATTTCTTGGTCTCGTGGAAGTCTCCAGGCCCCAGGCCCCCTGAGTTCAGGCTCCCGGGAGCTGGGCAGAGAACAGGCCTGAACATGCCCCCGACCTGGCAGGCCCTGAGGTCTAGGGTTCACAGACTGCCTGACTCCCCAGATAAATGAAAAAACCACGGGCCCCCACTTGTTCCCCACACTCCCAAGACAGGGCGGCAGGCAGGCACCTCCCTGTCCCACCACTGCCGGCCAGAGCTCACCTCTGACGGCCAGGCACCTGGCCAGGGAGCTGCCGCAGGGCTCCCGGGGACTAGGCCCAGACAACCTGGGTGGCATCTAGGGGGTCAGCTCTAAGCTCAGGAGGAGGAGTGATAGCACCATGGCCCCTGGCAGGGCAGGGGCTCCGCTAGCCACCCTCTGCCCTTTGTGGGCGCCGGTGGGGGGCATCTTTGGGGAGAGTGGGCCCTCTGAATGGGCAGCGGGGAGGCACCCTCGCCTTCCTGTCCCCTGTGACCAGCCTCGCTCTGCTGCTCCGCACAGAGGCCTGGCCCCTGCCTGCCCCCCGCCCAGGCTGCCTCGGCCCTGCTGAGTGTCCCCTCCTTCAAGACCTGACCCATCCCTGAAGCTCGGGAGGCTGGTCCAGAGCCTGGCTCCATCGCGCTTTCACCCTGGGGTAGGCTGACCAGACACCCCATTTTAAACGGGACAAAAACAACGGCATTGGCCCGTCTCAGACGGTACATGTGGTCAGCCTGGTCTCACTGGGCTAAATTCCAGGTGTCAGTAGGCTGACCAGACGTGCCGTTTGAAATGGGACCGTGCCGTTGTTTTCTGTCCCGTTTAAAATGGGGCATGTGGTCAGCCTACCCTGGGGTCCTGGCAGGCTGACTTCACCACCCTGTCTTCATTTTCCCGGCCTGTGAAACGGGGGTGGACCATGCGTCTCCCAGCCAACACGAGTTGGGAACTGTGCCATCATCAGGGCTGCCCCGGCCCCGGGTCCCTCTGGCCTGAACTACACAGCCGGTCACCAGCTAGGCCGCTCTGTGTAGTGGGGGTCAGCCGCAACTGACCGTCTCGGGAGGCCCCCAAAGGCTGGCCCAGGGCTTATCTGTGCCAAGGCAGCCAGGGCCCCTGGGGCTAGCCAGGTCCCTGCTGGACTCGGCCACTGGCTTCCAGCACAGGAGGTGGTGCAGCCACTATCCTCATTTACACGTCTCCGAATGCTCCCACTCTGCTGTCCTGCGAGGGGGAAAGCAGTTTAAAGGCAACGGCCCACCCTCCCCGCAAGTCTGCCCTTCGGGGAAGCCATGAACAAGGTGGTTGTCGGGAGCCGGCCCGCAGCGGCCCCGTCTGAGGAAGGGTGCAGAGAGGCCAGGCACAGGGGCAGCATGAGCAGAGGTGCAGGGGCAGGACCCCACGGGCCTGTAAGGTGAGCTCTGCGCCGGCCACAGTGGGGCCGGAGAAGGGGGAACCCAAGGAGGACCCGTGATGAGACCCCAGCTCCAAGGACGAGAGTAAACAACCTTCTGCGCCTCCGTGCTCCAACCAGGAAAACAGAACCGGGGGCCTCGTGACACCGGCCTGGGCGCTGCGGGCTGCTGTCCCCCAGCCCGCCGCCCCCAGCAGCCCTGCCTTTGGGTAAATAAGTTTGCTTAGCGCTCGCTCTGACCACAGGGCCGCGAGGCCAGGCGCCCTCGCTCACAGACGGCCTTTGTGCGGGCCATGAAGGGCCTTTTCATGCCTGCCCTGGCCTCCCGCCCGCTCAGCCAGGCCGGCTCCCCCTGCGCCAGGAGCTGCAGCCACAGGCGACCGGTGGGGAGGCCAGCGGGCCGGCCTGGACCTCAGCCCGGGGCCGCTCCTTCCTGACCTGTCGGCTCCAGGACCCCGCGCCCAGCGAGCAGCAGGCAGGGGGCTGGCAGGCCTCGCATCCGCCTCCCAGAATGGCAGGTAGAAGGACAGCCAGCCAGAACCCCGGAGACTCCGCAGCGAAGGTGGCCCGCCGGCCCTTGGGAGGACATGTGGAGGGAGGGGCGGCCAGGTGAGGGCTTGGTGACAGCAAACACGAGGCTGTCCCTTAGTATTCCTGCGGTGGAAGATGAAGCCCACCCACCTAGGCCGCGCACAGCCGTCTGACCCAGCGCCTCTGGCTGGCTGCCCGGGGAGCAGGAAACTGGACAGGAGCTCCCCGGGCAGCCCCGGGCCCCAGCGGGTGGGCACAGGCCCTTCGGCGCCACCGCTCGGACCACCGGGCAGGAGACCGCCTCATCATAGGCTGTGGGGCTCCCAAGGCCGCGTCCCCTGGCCTGCCCCCCAGCACCTCCCCGGTCAAAAAGGAGCTGGGTGCTTCCCCAGCCTGTGTGAGAAGGGGGTTCTGCCCCGAGACCACCCTGTGCTTGGCGGAGGGGCTGGGGACATTCATATACAGTCCCCTAATGCCGAAACCTCACCCCAGTCCCCTGCAAGGGAGGCAGAGGCGTCATGGTTGTCACCAGTGTGCTGATGAGGAGGAGCACAGAGGGAATGAGGAACAGCCAGGAGGGGACAGAGCCAGAGGTGAAGCCAGGCTGCCAGCTTCTTCCTGGGGCATCTCAAGAGAGGCCCCCCGTCTCCATACCATCGGCCCCCGCGCCCCCACTTCCCGGTGTGTGTCCGAGCGCGCAGGTGCGCCCCCAGGCCTCCCAGCCCCCAGCAGCCCCTCCGGACGATGCTGTCAGGCCTGCTACCCAGTTGTCTCCCCGGGAGATGCACACGCCCTTCCCCAGGTGCGGGGAGGGTCTGCAGCCCCGGAGCCCCCACTGGGGCCCTGCAACACTCTCCTTGGGCGACTTCATGGCCAACAGAGATTACTTTCTTCCTGGGAAAAAGCCGCCCGGCAGCCATGTGTGCCCCTGTGCTCTCGGGTGTCGAAGCCAGGCTGGGCCAGCTCCTGCCAGCGCGGGGCCCCTGCCCGGACGGGGGCCGCCACCCCAGCCTGTTGGGACCCTTCTTCTGGCCGGACCCCAGCCCCAGCCAAACGGCCTCAGTGCAGAATCGAAGCCCCGCGTCCTCCCGGTTCTGCTGAGGAGTCTCAGGCCTGGGGCTCCCTCTGGAATTTTTCCCGACGTGGGAATAGCACCTGGGTGCTCGCTCTTGAAGACGAGAAAACCGGCGGGGAGGGGCGTGCAGGGTTTGGAAAGCAGACGGCAGGGCTCTGGGGTGCAGGAGGGGCCTGAGGCCTCTGGCTCCTCAGCCGCTGACCCAGGGCCGACTACCTGCTCCTGACTCCCAGACCTGGGAGCCTTCAGACTTTAGGGTACGGGAGTAATGCCCACGTCCCCCAGGCACCTAACGTCCCTGGTCCTGCTTCCTAAGTCACCCTGCTCCAGAGACCGTCGTCCCCGTGGCTGCCGATTCCCTGACGGCTGCCGTCCGTCTCGGGGGCGCCCTCCGTAGAATCACCCTGGTGGCCGCCCATCGCCTGCATAAGGGCTTTCGCCCATGGGCTTTGGAGGATCCGGCCCAGGGTGCTCCTTGGCCCTGGAGGCTGGTGGCAGCAGAGCCGAGGGAGCGCCCTTACCTGTGAGCACCGCAGGGGCCAGGACCCCGGAGAGGAGCAGCAGGGCCACGCGCAGGGCCAGACCGAATGCCATCGTGGCCCGAGCGAGCACGGCCGGTGAGCGGATGCACTGAGGACTGAGCTGGTTAACTTCAGGGCAGCGGGCAAGAGGTATCAAAGGGCTGGGAAGGGTTTTCATCAATGCAAACTCTGTCCTCCTGGGACACCGTGCCCGCCCCCCATGCACGCCAGTGCGCGCGCACACACACACACACACACTCACAGCGGTGCTCACAGCACAGACCGCTTTCCCCAATTCTGGAGCAGCCCCACCCTCCCTGCTTGCGGGCGCGCTCTCTCCCGCTCCCTCTCCCCCTCCCTCTCCCCCCCTCTCTCTCTCACACACACACATACTGGAAGTGAGCGATTCTCAAACCTCCATGTGCAAAAGACTCACCCAGGGAGCTGGAACATGCAGACGCCCCTGGCACCCTGGTGAGTGGCACTGGGTGTGCCCGGGACTCTGCACCTCCCTGCCCAGGGCCCAGGCCTGGACACTCGGCCCGGGGCAGCCAGCGGGCTCTGCTCCCCCTGAGGCCGTGGGAGTGGGCTCCCAACAGAGCTCATTAGAGAAGCACAAGCACTTGAAAGCAGTTCCAACCTGAACCCGCGGGCAGCCCTAGTCTCTGTTCAGAAAAGCCCGTGTCATTAAATACCAGGTGTCCCTTCCTCTGGCTCTCCCCAGGTGCTTGGGACTTAAAATGCCACCTGTATGCTCATGACTTGTGTTTGCAGCCTGGGTCTGGCCCAGAACCTCGTCCCCACCAGGTCCCACTGCCCCCCAACAGCTCTATGGGTGTCTAACGAGCTTCTCCTGCATAATGTGTCCAAAGCACACCTGACTGCACCCCCCAGCCCTCGCCTTCCAGGTACCCCAGCCACACCATTCCGTGGGCAGAGTGTCCTCTCTTTTCTTCTGACTCCCCCTGTCCAACGCTGGGAAAGGACTGCCAACACCTCCCTACTGCACACCCTTGTGATTCACACCGTGGCACTGAAAAGAAAAAAAACGCCCACCTAAGGGCGAGCCTCGGCCCTGCTCCCCCCGCCCTGCTCAACCCGGGGCCTTGGCACGTGCTCTCCCCTCTCCCAGAAAGGCGCCCTCAGCGCATTAAGCGGGTCCGACCAGTCAGCCCCACATCCACCCATCACACCCCTTTTCATTTCTCCTTAGCACTTACATTTATATGAAAACCTCAGTTTTCCTTTCGTTTTCAAATCTTTTGAGGACTGACGTATACGCAATGAAGGGCGTAAATGTGGCCGCGTTTCCGTGAGTCACGATCACGCCGACAGCGTGCCACCCTTGCGCGGGTCTGTGCCTAAGTAAACACCACCCACACTGAGAGAGCACCTCCAACACACCAGCAGGACCCCTCCGCCCGCCCCCAGTCAGTACCCCCAAAGCGAGATGGAATTCTGTCACCATCGATTAGTTGGGCTACATTGATCAGCAAGTGGAACCCTGTGACACGAACGCTGGTGTCTGGCTTGTGTTCAACCTTCTGTGGTGTCACCCGCCATGGCACGTAGCAGTGGCTCCTCCGTTCTTACTGCTGAGTAATAGTCAACCGTCGGAATATGCCACGACTTCCCCCTTTGATCCATTTGGTCCCTTGTGTTCATCGGGCTGGTTTCCAGGTCTGAACTTGCAGGAATAGAGCTCCTATGAATAGTCTTGTCCATGTCTTCTGCTGGCCACGTACACTGAGTCTCTTGGGTATTTACCTCAAGATCGAATCACTCGGTGAGAGGGTAGGTAGCTGTTCTGGTTCTGCCAGCCGGGCTCTGGAGCGTCCGTCCCAGTTTACTGTCACCAGCGGTTCCCGCGCAGCCCTGCTGGCCCCTGGCAGGGCCTGTGCTTGCATTTCTGGCCGTCTGGGAGGGGTGCAGTGGCGTCTCACTGTAGTCGCTTCCATGACTAATAAAGTCGGCCGCCTTTTCTTATTCACTGACCACAGGAATATGCTCTTTTGTGCAGGATCTGATCGATTATTTTGGCCTATTTATTACGTGATCTTTTTCACTTTGGGGAATTTGTGCGTGTGTGTGTGCGCCTGTGTGTCCCAGATAAAAATGCTTTGTCAGATACATGTAGGGGTGCCTTTCAACGAAGTGTTCATTGCTTGTCAGTCTGTCCCCACCCACTAAGTCCCAGGACAGCAGGGATGGCGTTTGGTTCACCAGTGCCTGTCCAGAACCTAGCACGTGCCCAGCACACAGCGGGGACCCCATGTTTGGATTCAGCCAGCTGGGGAGCATCGTCCCACTGTTTATCATTTGTGCTGCTGGGCTGCTCAGTCCCCACCCTCATCCTTCTGCGCCCTGCAATGTAATGTAGCAATACGATGCATAGTTAGACCCCCAAATGACACTCCTACGGACCTTGGCGGCTGACGTCCTGGTAGCATCTGCCAATGGGAGGCACTGCGGGGAGATGGAAGGTGGGAGGGGAGAAGCGACCTCTGCTTCACGTTTCTGACAGCAGCATTGCCACAGTAACACCAGCAACAGAGGTCAGGTGGTGGCAGCTGCAAGGACAGGCACGGAAGGCTGGAAGGCGGGCTCCCGGATCCCCACCGGACCCCTGCAGCCCAATGCCAGCAGCCTCCGTGCACATGCTCTGGCCTTGGGGCGCTCGCTCTGCTCCTCCAGCCCAGGCAGGCGCCAACTTCCCAGGTGCATTTACTGTAATAATTTATGAGAAACCTTGCCATCCACCTTTGTTCCTTCACTCCTTTAGACATTCTGTTTTCATTTTATTCATTTTTTATTATTAAAAGTGTGGGGTGACATTGCTTAGTAAAATTACATAGGCTTCAAGTGTATAATCCTATATGACATTACTGATGTGCCGCACTGTGCTCACCACAGACATTCTTACAAGTTTCTGTATTAAACCTCTTCTGCTTGAAATATCTAGAATGGACTCTTCCCTAGTCAGCCCCTGACCAATCCAGTGCACGCGGAACAGTCCGCGAGACAGGCCGTCACAGATTCGTTCCCGAGCCTGTCTGCCACCGTGCTGCTGAATGCAGACCTCCTAGCCAGCGGCAGGTGAGATGAGGTGACACGTGGCGTGCGGCGGGTTGAGACGTGTGGCTGTCTAGCATGAGGCTACTGAAGACAAGCCGTGCGTGCTGCGTTCGACACCCACAGAAGCGAGGACGATCCAAAGGGTAGTAAACGGGCCACTTTTCACTGCCTGTGGTGCTCACAGAAGGGTGCAACGGTGAAGGGATTAAGAAGTCAATATTGGTGGTTGCAGAACAGTCACAGGGATCATGGTCACAGGGAACAGCTTGGGGATCATGGTCAGTGATACGGAAGTAACCTGGGATGGTGCCAGGTGGGTACGAATCGGGGGACCACTTCTTAAATTACGTAAATGTCTAACCACTGTGCTGTACACTTGAGACAAATATAATCTTGAACATCAACTAAAACTGAGAAGAGTAACATTTACATTTTTGAAAATGCTGTGTAAGATCCAAAGAACACTTCTAACGGGACGACTCAACCTCACAGCAACAGAGCCGACCCACTTTGACCGAAGGAAAAGCGTGGGAACCAGGCGATACTGCTGGCCGATGTGACTGACATGTGCAACAGGACACACACCATGCCACCAAGGAAGTATCCTGGAGAATCTGAATTCAGTCAGGCCTCTAGATCTGACCACTAATTACAGAAAATGTTGGGAGAGGAACAAATTGACACCGTAAGGGTGCTTCCCGCTGAACCCAGGATGTGGGATACTCTATAGACAAGTGATTATTTTCTCAACATGTTTTAAAAGGGGGGAACTAGTCAGACTAAAAGAGACTTAAATAGTTGTATATCAACCAAATGCAATCCATCAACTCATTTTGATTTTGATTCAAACTTTTGTGAAAAGACAATCTTGAGAAAATCATATATGGACTGGGTTTAGATATTGAGAATTTAGTTAAATATTAATGTGATAATGGCATGCGGTTTGTTTTTAAGGTATCCTAATCTGTTACCATGCACATTAAAATATTTATATGAATGGCACGATATCTGGAATTTGTTTTAAAATAGTCTAAGGGGAAGAAGGTGGGGGGGAAAACCCCAAAATTGGTTGAAGCTGGCTTATGAGGCAGGAGTTCATTACACTAATTACCGTGACTGCATGCTTGTGCTCCCAGGTCCAAACATTGAAGCCCCAACCCTGGTGTGGTGATGTTGCGGGGAGGGGGGCTTTCAGAGGTCATGAGGATTAGATTAGGTCATGTAGGTAAGGCCCTCATAATGGGATAAGGAGATTTTTTAAAAGTAAAAAGATGAGCTAGAGACAAGATCTATCTGTATGGTATCCATCTCCATGCACCGACCTACCCACCCCTCTCTCCCTCTCTGCAGGTGAGGACACAGCCAGATGGCACCTGCTAACCAGGAAGAGAACCCTCAGCACCTGGATCGTAGGGCTTCCCAGCCTGAACTAAAGCACTAGTCTTCTACGGACATTTACATTTTTTCATTAAAAAGAAAAGCTGAACTTGGAAAAGCGCTCATTAAAGATGAAAGCTGCAACATCCTCAGGACCATTAAGGATGCAGGAGCCTCGGGATTGACAGTTGAGGTCACCCCCCAGCTGCGGGGCTGGGGGAGGGCAAAAGGCACGTGGAATGGGGAGTAAAGGAGGAAGCTGGGTGAGTGTCACTCACACCTCAGGACCAGGTACAGAAACACAAGCTGTAGCAGCTGTGTGTACCCTACCCCTTGCTTACTTTATATATAAATGTGTGTATACATGTACACGCATATTTGTAGATATGAACCAACTTTTCTATTTTTCTATATCGATATACCATATGTAAAACGTATTCTCTGGGATACTGACATTCGTGTCACCTAGAAACGGATATAATGACTGATGGGACTAGTGGTGTTTTTACAGTTCCAAGTCTTCTGGTATCTGCCCTTCTCCTGCTTTGCTACCAACCATCCCAGCACCAATTCTTTTTGTGCTCTCATTTCTTTTGATTGAATAGCTAGGGTGGTATCTGTTTCAGGATGGACCCGGACCTGCTTAAAGCTTAATTTCAGGTTACCAAAGGAAGTCAGAGATTCAGATGAGTGTCCCTGTCCCCGCCACGAGCTCACCACACCTGCGTTTTGACTGGGCTTTGCTTCAGTAAAAGTGCAAAGGGCGCTCGTCAAGCACCACCAAGGACCCACACTGAAAGCCACGCGCTGCACCCGCAAGCACCTGTCTGCACTGTGCGGTAAGGACGGGCGGGGGCGCGCGCGGGGCGCGGCTAAAGGGGACGTTACCACCAGCTGGGCCAGCGCTTCCCCACTCGGGAGGTCCATTTACAATCACTTGGGGCACTTAACCATTTCCCACGATGGAACCCACCCCATTACAGACGCTGGGACATGGAGTTCAGGAATTCATTTTTGTTTCAAGTTCCTCACAGGATCTGGGCCAGTCCCCTTATCTGACAGGCAGGGACTGAAGCCCAGAGACAGGACAGGAAGGCCTGGTTACTAATGCGGCATGTCCTGGAACCCACGCCACATTGCCTTCCTGCAGGATACTTCCTTGCACTAACTTTATGACGTCTAAGGTGAAGGTTACCCCTATTTACTATGCCCCACTGCATGCACATGAGCCCAGAGACAACCTTCTCCCTACAAATAGAACTTATCAAGCATTTATGTGCTGGGCACTCTACTATGCAATCACATTTTAAGTTATTGATCACAGCAGCCTGACAGTTCCCATTCCACAGATGGGTAAACAAATACTTGCCCAAAGTAGGTGGCACAACCAACATTCAAATCTGACAGCTGGACTCCAGAACCTCCGTTCATAAAACCACTCAGGTTCATTCCACAGGGCACCTTAGAAAAACACCAAAACACTAGATTCCTGTAGAACAGGGAGATGTTAGACACAGCACGGCCGGGCCCTTGGGAACGGCTCTGGGTTCCTGGCTCTGTACAAGGATGAGGAGCAGACCCTGTGCTGAGCCCCTCACTGGGAAAGCCCGAGGTCCTCAGTCCACAGGTGACCACAGGTGGCCACTAGGACTCCTTTCCCATGGTCAGAGTGCACACACACCCATCCCCAACTCTGCCCATTTCAGAAGCCCGAAGACACTGGTGGAGCAGACTGCTAACTGCCACGCAATGTCCATTCTCCCCACTTCCTCCAGAGAATCCCAGTGTCACTTGGGGTGGCAAAGCGCTCAGCTAACACCTCCCCCCAAACTCTCAGCTCATCTTACAACTGTGGTTATGGATCTACATCCACCTGGAAAGGCTTAGGAGTTGGCTGGGGTTCCCCAAAAAGCTCCTTAAAGGGGCTGATTGAGCAGGGAGGTGTTCCTCTCGGCTGGAACATGGGTGCCCTAGCAGTCACCGTGGACCGTAAGTGACCTGGAGGACGAAAGCCACGAACAAGACAGTGAGGCAGAAAGCCCCAGGTGCCCGAGTCACCCAGCCTTGGTCTGATGACCTCAGTTTCACTTGAGAACTAAGCTGTCTTGGTTCAAGTCACTGTTACTCTGGCGTCGGTTCTATGCAACCAAAAGCTACTCGTGACCCTCTGGCCATTTTCAGGACCGTTTCTCATGCTAAAGAAGGCAAACTCATCCAGCACGCTGCCATGGGGGGACAAGTAAAGGACCTGAGGAAATTATGTCTGTGCTCGAGAGCAGCTGGACTGAACTGAGTGCTGAGGAAAGCCCGAGTTCCACCCCATGATGGCATCATCTGTCAGCGACAGCTGGGGTGGCATGGCAGCTCGGAGGCCACAGGGCAGCCATCAGGGAAAGAGCGGATTCCTTCTCTTGCTTCCCAGCATCTATGTGCTGTTTCTCCCAGACGGTGAACCACAGTTATGGCTGTTTCTTTAGCTGCAAAACATTCCCAGTCCCTGGAAGGACTCTCCTCACGAAGGCTCCGGCTCCCGGTCCAGAACGGGCACTGTCCACAGCCGTGTGGGTCCATCCCGCTGACGGCGTCCAACCACCTCGGTAAAGCGAGCATCACACATCTGGCTGCTCCTGGGGTCCCGAGCACCCCACGGTGCTGGCAGCTTCCCACCGCAGCGCCCCCCATCAGGAACTGCCCACATTCACACAGGCCAAAGCCACCCTCCAGAGCTGGGCTTTTTCTTTTTGTCCCAAGAAAGCCATCGGCTCCGAGAACACCTCCGTTTGGCACGTGCACGCCTGGCTCTTCCGAGGCAGCCACCCCCCAGGACACGCACCCGAGACAGGCCCCCCTCACGGTGGCAGCGCTGTTCAGCCACACGGACTTCCAATTTTATTAACAATAAGGAAAGGGGCACTTTGTGTAAAATAAATTTTAATTTCTCCATCTGGTTAATGAAAAATGTTATTTAAAATGTCACACTCTACGTGTACTGTATACGAGGGCTGCCTGCGAAGCATCCAGCCACGTTATACACAAAACGGAGGCGTTTATGGCTGGGTTTTTCTCAGACAGCCCTCTATACATTTATAAAATGGTGGCCCTAAAAGAAACTAATTATTTAAAATAAAGCCAGCAGTATCCTTATCCTAAAATTAAACAAAAACCCTCACCTTACGAGCCAATACAAAGTTAAAGGTCTTCGAGGTACATGCACAAACTCACTGTATGACAATGCACTGTGGAATTGTATGCCTGAAACCTATGTAATCCTTGCTAACAGATGTCACCCCAATAAAAAACAACAAAAAACAACAAAAAAAAACTCACTGTATGCGCTCATTTCCCCAAACGGCCAAGTGGTGTCTCCGGTCCCACCTGTCCTCCTACGATGTGACCTCAGCAATCCTTCCATCAAGGCAGATGGGTGTCGCCAACCCCTTAAATCTGAGTGGGTCTGTGACTACTCTGATAGAATGCAGTGTCACAGAAGTGACACCACGTGACTTGAGTTTATGTCAGAAAAGGCGATGCACCCTTTACCTCGGTGGGAGGCTAACGGTCACCTAAGAAGTCCACATGAAGCCTTCCATGCTGGAAAGGACACAGAGTTCCTTCAGCTATCCGCCCACCTGAGTTCACACCCAACAGCCAACATCAGCTGCCAGTCACAAAAGCGAGCCATGCTGGCGGGCCACCCTAATGGAGCCTTCCTAAGATTGCAGCCCCAGCTGACATCTGAGCATGCAGGCCACATAGTGGGAGAACTGCCCAGCTGAGCCCTTCCCAAAGCCCTGCCTCACTCACAAAGTTATCAACACGACAGAGGGGCTGGTGTAAGGCAGCGTGGAGTAATCTGTGACGTAGCAACAGTACCCAGAGCACCAACCATCTTGGGGAAAGACTCCAGAATCGAAACTATTTTGTCTGGGTACGTTTTAAAAATATGAATTAAAATACCTAGAAGCAAACAGTATACAGAACCAATACTTTAACACTCGGGCAGAGTTCAGACAACCTGCACATCCGTTTTCACAAAGGAGTAAGAACATGGTGGCTGGAAGTGAGAAAGTAAATCAGTCTGTAAAGAAGAGAACTGAGACAGAAACAAACCTTCCTAAGGGAAGTGTGTTTTTCCCCAAGCAGAGAATTCCTCCAGTAGGAGCAGGGCTCCTGGTTAAGCAACTGCAATGTCCCACGACTAAAATGTCGTGTTTCCCCTCATCGGCCTACCCCACCCCCAAATGCTCCTTCTTCTCTTTACTCCTCCCAACAAGCACACAGTGGTGTTCAGTTTGGAAGGTGGGGCAGCACGTCCAGGGAGGTATGCCTGTGGTGTGAGGGCAGGAGACGAGCCACAGAAGTCAGGAGAAAGAGCTGGGCAGAGGAGGACGGACACTCGGTCAGACTTACCCACACTTACCTTGACCTCCACTTTCTCAAACAGAGAACCCGCCAGCGTCTCAGTCCACAAGAGAAAGCGCCCACTGCCTCCAGGCCTTGGGTGCTCACGGGGTTGGGGCTTTTCCATGGTACCAAGAGACGTTTAGTACAAAACTCAGCCTCGACAAAGGCAAGCACGGGAGGTGTGCTCAGATAGGATACCACCAGGTTTTATTTTCGTTCCTTTTTATTTTCCTCCACACTGGCAAAAGTTCCGAGGGAGCTTAAAGTTTTGTAAACATTTTAACTATCCCTCGTCCCCACCCCCCACTTTTGAATTTACAAAGCAAAGGAGAGCAGGAGTTCCAATTTTAAATGGTTCCCCATCTCCTCATGCTATTTGATCCAAAAACTATATACAAGTTTATAGCAGTCTCTGTATAGTCACTGTACATGTTTAGGAGGGTGGGAGGCAAGAAGGGATAGGGAGAATGGTGATCCAAAAGAATAAAAATAGAAACCAAATACAATCATCCAAAACCAAACTGCTCTCAGAGCAAATCAAGCCTTCTTCAGGCAACGGTGACGGGAAGGAAAGGTGCTCTACCAGGAGCCACCCACACTCCACACTTCTTGCACAGGGACAGGTGGTCCAATGGCTCCAGACCAAAGTGTGACTGGCAATCCCAGGTGATGTTCTGTTGGGGGAGGGGGTGCTAGTGGAGGCAGGTAGAGTATTTGTTTATAAATAGGGCTTGAACACATTTATATCTGAAGTGAAGGCTTACTAGGAGGCCACGACCAGAAGCCAACGCCAGGCTTCTCCCCCACCCCCTCCATCCCACTGCGCTCTCCTGTAGAGTGGTTTCCGTGGATGAAGGTCTTAAAGATGGTCAGGTTTGTATGTTTCCTTTTCAGAAAAGGCAAGCAACAACTTGCCATTCCAGAAGCTTTAAACAAAACCTTTTTGGGGCCACAGCAAGACACACACGCAATGCTCTGAGGAACCAGATGAAATTCCGGGCTTTTATCTGATGCAAAAGTTTATCCCTATCCAAAATGAAATTATACAAATTCATACATATGGTAAAGATCCTAGCTGCCTCTTAAACGAGACAAATTTTCAGCAGAAAGGCCCAAAACAAACTGGTCCTAGTCCTCTGAAGTAAAAATATTTATGGGAAAAATCAGTTTTTGTAAGAAAGAAAAATTAAGAGTAAGTCCCTCTCCCAGGCCACAGGGTCTCCTTCGTCCAATCAGGTTGGAGAATGCCCGGGGAGAAGTCAGCTTGCTTGGAAGTCACTAGCTAATGAAGAACACACGAGTCCTTTCTCCGAAAGGATGCTCAGAAAGAACAGGCGAAGGGTGTGCAATACCAAACCAATCCGATCTAAGCTCCACCCCGCCGCAGGCCTCTGGCGCAATCCCAGGTAGCAGTGGCAGCTGGGCCGGGAGCACGCCGACTGTCTCTGTCGGACGCTCATGTCACAGCCCGTGGCATGTGCTGTTGGCCAACGGCTGTTACCATGAACTCTCTTCATGACGGCACCAGTTAGACCCCTTGCCCTTATGGGGGGGATAAATGAAGAAGAAAAACAAAATAAAAGGAAAAATGTGACAAGAGAATGTAAATTGCTATTGGCAGATCCCAACACACTTTCTGGGAGACAGTAGATGAGATCACGGCACAGTGAACACGTGCTGCCCAAATGATGGGGAGTAGTCCCACTGTCACCCCGAGACACAGGGTCTGGTCCACTCATCTACAGTCTGAGATGCTCACCAACGAAAACATTTTAAAGCATCTTGGACACAAAGGGCTAGAAGAAAAAGCCTGAGATGATCGGTTCTATGATTCGTTGCAGAGTGGTAGAGAGGAAATGGTGAGGAAGTGGTGTGTCCAAAGGTGGAAAATCCATGATCGGCAGAGAGGGAAGCCCAGTCCACCGGCAGGTGCTCAGTAGTCATCCAAGGTCTCGATTTCACCCATGTTGAGTCTCTCCGATGAAGCATTGACTGAAAACCCTGCAGGAAAAAATTGGCAATGAGTGACGAATCCATGGCCCCAAATCCAAGCTGAATGGAAGTCTCTGGTTTTGAGAGTACCACAGGTAGAGTCAAGAGAAGGAGAAGGAGGGATAAAGGTCAGAGCAGTGGCTGGCTGCCCTTCTAATGAGGGGTTTTTTGTTTTGTTTTCCTTCTTAGGGTTCTGCTATAATCCAATTAGGGAGAGAACAAACAGCATCACTTAAAAAGAATTATAAACCACTGCTTTAAAGCCACTGGAGGGGCCCGGGGTACAAGCGTCTGTGGAGGCCAGGCAGGGCTAGGCTGGTGGGGAGTCCTTTCTCACAAGGAACGGGGGCAGGAGGGAGGGGAGGAATAATACACTCTGGGTGGGAATGAGCCTACACGCACTACTCCAGCCCCACTCACTACTGGGGACACTTCCGGCCAGGAGCTTGCATTATTCAGAGCTAGGAGGCTTCAGGGAAGACCAGGTATTCTTTCTACCACACAGCAGACAGCACAAACTCTATTCAACTCAACCTACTGTAAGGAGACCTGCAGAGGAAAGGATTTCAGTTACCAATACTGATGAATCAAAATGGAATCTAGTTTAGGAAAGCAGTAATGGCCGGCACTGAAAGAATGAACGCACCACTCTCAAACACTAATGCCACCTGAAAACCTAATGCCATCAACCACAAGTATGTAAATGCCACCAACCCCATCATATGAGAGACTGATAAAAAGAATTGTTAACAGGGCCTCTCTGGGAGGAATGACTCCCAAAAAGCTTTCAGTTCATCCACCCCAAATAAAATCCCAAACTGTTTCAGCTGCTATTTGAATATCAAAAAGTAAACAAGCAATGTTCTCCGGTCTAAAAGCAGTTCTGTTAATATTATTTGAGTTTTCTGACCCCTCCCTTTGTGTTCCTTAATTTCAAGTTTTCAAACAAATACACATTTTAAATGTACCAATAAACAAAAAATACCCAATAAAAACAGTTTAATTGCATTACATTTCTGACTCAAAAATATCGTGATTTGAAAACATAAACACGCCTATTTACTAACCAAGGCACTGGGAGAGGCTTGGACTCCAATTCTGAACCTGAGTTCTGCCCATCAACTGTGTCCCCATAACCCACAAGACTTTTTTCCCCTTGAAAATGATGAAAGGCTTAGTGTTCATGTTTTAAAATAACGGTCTAATTGGGTAAATATAAAAACCAAAAGACCAGTCTTTGCAATGAGCTATTACTGTATTCTGAAGCAAGTTTTTGACCTCACATATATCTCAAGAACAGATGAAAGAAATGTGACAAAAACATAATGAGCTACATGCAATAAAGGTAGAAATGTAATAAAAACACGAACTAAATTATTTTTAATCATGAAAAGACAGGAAGCAAGAAGAAGCCTGGGACCAAAAAAAAGTTACTCATTGCTGTAACACGTTGAGGACCAGGCTTTTAGCAGACACGATCCCATTTACCTGCCACAGAAGACCACTAAGGGAGGCACTTCTCCCCATTTGATAGAGGAAGGCTCTGGGATACCATGGAAGCCAAGGTAACATAAATGAGGATTTAAGCCCAGGATGCCCAACCAGATCTGAAGACCATGTTCTCTTAAGTTCAGAACAGGCTGCCCCTAGCTCACACAATTTCTTACAGGTTTGAAAGACTGTTCTTACAAGGAAAAGTATGACTAGAAGAAAATGGCACTATGTGTGCATACAGCTGACCCTGAACACCACAGTTTGAACTGCACAGCTCCACTTACATGCAGATTTCTTTTCAGTATACAGTCGACCTCCCACATCCCAGGGTTTCGCATCTGTGAGGTCGGCCAACTGCAGACCGGAAACAGTATCTTCGATCACAGCTGGGAATCAGTGGATGTGGAGAGCCAACTATGTATCGCTCCAAATCATTTTACATAAGGGCCCTGGACTTCTGCAGATTTTGGAGTCTGTGGTGGTCCTAGAACCAAACCTCCACAGACACCGAGGGATAACTACAATTAAGTTTTTGGGGATCCAAAAAGGTAGTATGCAATTTCGACCATGCAGGGGAT
Organism: Lyroderma lyra; assembly: GCA_004026885.1. Classification (NCBI taxonomy): domain Eukaryota; kingdom Metazoa; phylum Chordata; class Mammalia; order Chiroptera; family Megadermatidae; genus Lyroderma; species Lyroderma lyra. Next base: position 43,621 of record PVJL010003942.1, read on the forward strand.
CAGTGTCCCTAACCCATGTTGTTCAAGGGTCAACTGTATCTGTCATATGCACGCACAGGATGCTGGTTCACAATGTGACTTGGTAGCTCTAAAAACTAGAGCAGACACAAGTACAATGGAGGATATGGATCATTAAAATGAGGTTGGGCCCCTTCTAATGGTTTGTTTTACAAGCAAAGTTCTCTTTTGATTAATGACTACTTTTCCAATGGATACTTTTTCAAGCAAATTGAAGCCTGTCTCCCATTCTATGCATAGGGAACTTGTAATTGATGGATATTTATTAATTTTCTTAATCTGTAAACCAATAAGCATATGTCAATTAAAAATAATGACGTAAGAGCATGCCCTCATTTTCAGAGGAACCTCTCCCTGACAGCCTAGCCGGTAAGTGCCGTAGCTAAATCGCAATGGAGTCTTAGCTAGAACCCACAACCAGAAATGAAGGGACACTTTTAAACCCGTATTCACCTATTTCTCTTAATATACTTTTGGGCTACTCCATCCACCTCCTAACATGAACTTGTAAGACAGGAAGGAGGAGGCAGCATCTCCCCGACCTCTGTGTTCCCAAGGCCAGCTTTCGGGCACCAGTGCCAGAGGGCAAGCTGCAGCTAAGTGTGTTACTGACATTCCGCTTTCTCCAGGACAGGAAACTGTCTAAGGAGAGTACGGGCTCCACCAAGCGCTGACTAATGGCCTTACGGTGTACCTCTTGCTGTGCTATCAGCTCGTTCCTGCAGGTAACTCCACAGACACTTCACACTCCTCTCCCGACACTTCCCATCCTAATGTCTCCCCAGGAGCCTGCTCCACTTCCCAGCGTTCACCATTTTAGCAAAAGGCAGCACTACCCACCCTGTTGCCTGAAATTTTCCCTTCTCCTTCTCCAACCAATTCTACCCCTTAAGTCTCTCAAACCCACCTAAGTCCTCTCCATCCCCGATGCCACCCCATTCCAGGGCACTGGCACCGTGCACCTGGCCTGTGCTGCAGCCTCCTAACGGGACCAATATCATCCCTGCACTCTTGCTGATGTAATCATTCCATTCCAGTCAGCATGGTTTCATAACAGCCCATTTTACACTCATAAATGGAGAATAATTTTATCATGGTATGTAGGTCGTTAGACCAATTTAAGGAACACGGGCAGCCTCAGCTTTGCCCATGCTGCTTATTATTCCAGAAATGCCATTCCCCATCCCTCCTGCCAGTCTGTCGAAGCCCCACTTCAGGTGTCACCTGCTCCACGAAGCTGCCTGGTATGAAGATACTGGTCCCCAGTGCTAGACAAGAATGGCTGTGGCTAACACAGACGAGTGGGAAGAAGACAGGCCTGCTCTGAAATCGCAGCCCCAGTGCTGAACACTGTGACTGGGACATGTTCTAACCTCTCCCGTTCACTCACTGGTAAAACTGGAGCATCACTCCCTACAGCAGTCATTCTGAGAACCGTATCCCGTGTGTATATATAGTGAGCATCAACCAATACTGGTTCTTGTCTGAACACCAGACTGCATTTATGGTCGGCTTCCACATAAATCGGCATTTAAGTTTATGAACTACTTTTACTGTTTTCCGTAAAGCGAAAGGTCTCCTAGGGAAAATCCATATTAAATATAAAGCAGGATGTAAAGTTTAAATCCCCATAACTGGTTAAAAAAGTTTACTTTGTCTAAGAATTCTTTCCCTTCCTGAAAACAAGCAGCCACGGCAGTCGCACAATGACCGCTGTGACCTGCACCCTCCCAGCACTCAGCTGAGGCTGCATGCCTGTGCTCACCTAGTAAACTGGGATCTGCTCGCACCATCTTCTGTTTTTTCTTCTTCTTGCCACTCTGTACGGACTCAAAATTGGATTGTTGGTTGTTGCTTTGATTGCTCTGAAATACTGAATGGAGTGCACTGTGGTTCATCCCCCACACGGAGTCCTGTGAAGCAAGATGGCACAAATGAGGTTACACGGTAGAAGCAGGCTTGGCCCACCCTAAGAAAATGACTGATTTGCCCTCACTTTATCAAGTATGGGTTTAAAAACAAAGTGTGCTATAGATTCTGATAATAATGAAACCAGGAGCAGCCCAGTGAGCCACCCTTTCCCTTCACGTAGATTCAGACGCCCATGTAAGCTCTGTTAACTCCACGTGTCCACACTGTTATGGCAGCACAGCCATCAAAACCTCTCAGGCAGACATGGGTCTATACCATCCACTAGGAAATTCCATCTGTAACAAAACCTCTGCGCTCTAGCAATTTATACCCCTCACCTACACAACACGGAAGGTTCCTTTGTCCTCTGGGCCCCAGGCTGCAGACCAGCTGGCAGCATGCTACCAAACAGTGTTAGTGTCATGTACTTTATTTCGGTCAGCAACCCCAGAAGGGATCTGGTTTGAAAACACTATCCATACACTTTCTCCCAACCAGCTGAACTACGAAATGGTCTACCAGGTGTTCACACTTAAGTGTTGCCTTTGTTAGAGCAATTTGCTATAAATGGGGATGAAAATCAGTGAGCTAACTGAAGGCAGGTGGGGGAGGGGGAGAAGAAAAGCATGTGGAAGCACAGCCTGGCTGCACAGGCACACAGGACCTCCACTGTCCCATTTCAGCACACAGCCACTTCACAAATGCAGAGAGCCTGCTGTATTGCTACACGATGTCTTCTCTTCTGATTCCCATTCATGTTGACAACTTTCACCGTTGTTAGCCCATGTCCCCAGATGGATTTTAAATGCCCTGTACTCCACTGCATCTCACATATCCCCAGAAGGGACCTATAAAACAAACACTGTCTCTAGCAGAAGTAGGATATGATATCCTTAAGCCTCTCCCTGAGCCTTGCCAATCCATCTTTCAGAAAACATGTACAAGCAATCCTCACTATTCACAGACCGTGTGTCCCCCTTCTCCAGTTTCGTTTTCCGTGGTTTCAGTAACCAGCAGTCAACCACAGTCCAAAAATGGAAAACCCCAGAATAAATAATTCATAAATTTTAAACTGTGCGTTGTCTGAGTAGCATGACGGAATCCTGTACCACATCCCACCCCGTCCCGCCTGGGATATGCATCGTCCCCTCAGTCCAGCATGTCCATGCTGTTTCTGCTCCCTGCCCATGAGTGAGTGAGTAGCCACCTTGGTTTTCAGATCTGTTATTAGAGAAAAAGACACCACATTCTATGTAACTTTTATTACAGTATGTTGTAACTGTTCTATTTTATTACTGTTGTTAATCTCTTACCGTGCCTAATTATAAATCAACCTTTATACATCGGTATGTATGTGTAGGGTAAAGTACTATCCACTGGGGGTCTGACAACATCTCCTCCATGGATAAGAGGGAGCGTACAGTACTTGCTATAATTTATTTGTAACCCCCTATCAATACTAGCAGTGCTTTTGTGGTCATTCTGGATATGCATATGTACACAGTGTGACAAATCTGAGCTGCTCAAGGCACATAGTCCCAGCTAAGGCAGAACAGCACAATACTCTGCCTTCTTGTCTCCACTCTCATGCTGTAAGAAAGTATCTTTTTCATTCTGTTGAGTGTCATGTTCCTCACATTTATCTTGGTGTTTTCATTAAACAAAACAATACCCAAGTGTTGTACTGTCCAGTGTTGCTGAGCACAACAAGGCTGTGATGTGCCTTAGGACAAAATATGTGTATTAAATAAACGTCATTCAGGCATGAGTTACAGTGCTGCTGGCTGTGAGTTCAATGTTAAGGAATCAACAATATGTTAAATAAAGTATCTTTAAACAGAAACACACATAAAACAAGGTTACATACTGATCAGCTTACAAAAGTGTTGTGAGCCAGAGGGTCACATAAAGCTAACCTACACTTCCCCTGGGAGCAATGGTTCAGTATTCATAATTCCGTGTTAGCGGCCACTTTAAAGAACACAACTACTATGAATAACGAGGCCTGACTGAACCTTTGACATCCCCATCCAAAATGTATGAAATTATCTGTGATGAGTAAAGTGGATCCTAAGCACTGGAGAATGAACATTTATAGGTTTTACAACCAAATTTATGGGTCTGTGACCAGTTGTAATTTGCATTTTGAGGCACATATATGAATAATGGGGCTAGTAAGCTTAACAGAGAATGAATGGCTATATTTGCTATTTGGGAAATTCACAAAGATAAGTAATTAAAAAATATCATGTCTACCACAGTCATTAGATGTACAAAAATGATACGTTTGTTTTCATTCTCCTCTTCCTGGCGCTCAGGATTTCAAGGTATTATGCTGGCGTGTGGAGTAACCCTCTCACTCTGCTGCCCGCTATCTGCTGCTGCTGCTGCTGCTGCCCCCTACCTGCTGCTGCTGCTGCTGCTGCTGCTGCCCCCTACCTGCTGCCCCCTACCTGCAGCTGCCCCCTACCTGCTGCTGCTGCTGCAGCTGCCCCTTACCTGCAGCTGCCCCCTATCTGCAGCTGCCCCCTACCTGCTGCTGCCCTCTACCTGCTGCTGCTGCTGCTGGCCCCTACCTGCAGCTGCCCCCTACCTGCAGCTGCCCCCTACCTGCTGCTGCTGCTGCAGCTGCCCCTTACCTGCAGCTGCCCCCTACCTGCAGCTGCACCTTACCTGCAGCTGCCCCATACCTGCAGCTGCCCTCTATCTGCAGCTGCCCCCTACCTGCTGCTGCCCTCTACCTGCTGCTGCTGCTGCTGGCCCCTACCTGCTGCTGCCCCCTATCTGCTGCTGCTGCTGCTGCCCCTTACCTGCAGCTGCCCCCTACCTGTAGCTGCCCCCTACCTGCTGCTGCTGCTGCTGCTGCTGCTGCTGCTGCTGCTGAGGGAGCGGCGGCTGCTGGGGTGGCTGCTGCTGCTGCTGCTGCCGCTGGTTGGCTTTCTGTTTGGCACGGCGTTCCAAGAACTGCTTGGCAAATTCCTTGGCCTCAGACGTATCTCCTAAATAGGCCCTAATATAATCATGGACCTCATAAGGAGATTCTACTTCTTTCAGGAAAGAAACAAATGTGGGAACTGCAATATGAGAAAGAAGACATAAGGAATAAAAATGAAATGTCACATAACAAATAAATCAGCTTTAGTTTTTACTATATTGCCACACCCCATAAACTGATGGAAACTTAAAAGATATGTAGCTATTGTGTTAAATATTCTTTAATCTACTTTAGAAATAGAAAGAAAAATCCACTATCACTGCAATGCCCAAAATTATCTGTAATAGCATAGAATCAAAGACATATCACACATGTTTAGTTTCACTAAATGGTGTGTTGACTGAAACAACTGCTTGTCTAAGAGTGCAGTTATATGAGGATTTGTTCTTTTCTTAAATTCAAACTATACTTATTAAGTGCTATGATGTACACCAGGCACCACAACAGATACCAAAGGTAATAGCCCAGCCTCCTTTCACATCACTGAGATATCATACATTTAGACAGAGATCACATGGAACACATAAGCAAGTGGGTAGGAGGAAAGCACAAGTATGAGTTAAGACAGACCTAAGTTTAAAACCTGACTCTGGATTTTGCTGGCTGTGTGACCTTGATGAGTTACTTTACCACTCTGAGCCTTGTTTCCTAATTTATAAAATGGGAATAACACAACCTACATTGTAACGATATCTGATAAAATTGCTGCAAAAATTCAATAACTAGGATAACATACATTAACCTCTAGAAAGTGCCTAGCACACGGTAGGTGCTTAATGGATGGTAGCAGTAACTATTATTTACTATTTCAGACCACTGATATTGTTACAGTGTTGCAAAGAATCCTGCATTCCTTTACCTCTCTGTTTCTAAAGACATCAGACATGGACTGGTTGGATACAGACTTTTAGCTTTGGGAATCCCTTCCATAACAAGCTGACCAGTCTGGGTTCAAACATTTAGGGGTAGGAAAGGGACTCACTTCTACCTACAGTTCAGTTCACAAAACTCTCATTGTGAACAGCTAACAATTAGCAAGTTTTTCTTCAAATTGTGCTGAAATCATTTCACTTCCACATGTTGGTCCTAGTTTTACGCTACACAAAAAGAGGCTACTTGTTCTGTCACAGGATTCCCAACCCTGCCCCCGAAGACAGAGAGGGAAAGAACTCACATCATTTCAACCTTCCCTGGCTCAGGTTGACCTCCTTCCCCACCATGACAGTTACCCTCCCTCAGACTTGGTCCGGATGCCAATGTCCCTCATAAAATGAACAGTATGCAACTAGGACCGCCTCTGTTCTGTACATCAAGACAGCCTGAGACAGCATTTACTTTTTAGCAACCCCTGACAACCTATTTGAGCATAGTATTAGAGGACTTCTCTCACAAGGAGTACTATTAATATACATAATACTGATAAAGAGTCACGTTCTTACGAAAGGTGCAGGACCTGACCTCCATTAGATTTCACTTGAGTTCTAGCCAATTCATTCCAGTTTTCCAACCTCTTTAAGGGTCCTGCTCTGCCATTCCACACACTGGGTTTCCCTCCCCAGTTCTTACCATCCAAGTTATTTGCCGTATTAAGGGCATGAAGCATCTGTTCACACCACTGGGTAAATCCATCTTGGGCTTTATTTACTCCCTGAAAGAGCTTCAGCAACTTTTCTTCTTCTTCTACTTTCTTATTCTGCCGGTTAGACACACCTACGGATTTACTAAAGCAAAACAATAGGGCGATATTACATTCCTAGAAACTGTTACTACATGGTTACATTACAACACCACAGATAATGTCTTGGCAACACTGGGTGGTTGTCCAGTAATCCAATGCTTGGATCCAAAAATTCAAATATGTGGATGTGAGGTGAAGCAGGGGTTACTCAATACCCCCTTAAAATCTAGCCTTAGCTAATATATTCCAGTTTGCAAAGACAGGGCTGCTTTTCATAGAAATGATTAAATTCTTCCTGTGTGTCCTTTTTCAAGTTTTTCAATTTTGCTTAGCCTCAGTTTTCTCATCTATAAAATGGTACTAGTACATTTGAGTTACCATAAGGAACAAAGATACTGTTAACACAAAGCACTAGAGCACAGTGCTCTATAAACTGACAGATATTAAGTGTCTTATTCATAATAGATTAGGCCCTCAATTAAGAAGAAATAATCTGCAACACTACCATTTATTAGGAGCTGCCAAGTGCCAGGTACTCACTACTTCATGAGTATTCATTTACACTTTACAACTACATCCATGAAGGTGTTACTATTTTCTCCATTTTACAGATGAGGGAACTGAGGCTCAAAGAGAATTCCTCTAGCCCAAGGTCACACAGCTACTAAGTGGCAGTGCTGGGATTCGAGGTCATATATTTAACACTAAAACCCAGGCTCTTTCAACAACACTGTAGAATGAAGAAAGATGAAAATGAACGGTAACTAATTTATCATAAAAATAAACAGGCTGTTATAGAAGTAACACTCACTATAGTATAAGTAACTTAAAAATATACATTTAGGAAAAAAATGCTAAGATCTAGAGAACACCTTGGAGAAATGTTCAACAACAAAAATATACCATTTCTAATATCTATTAATTAAGTGGTTACCGTGTGACAGGCAGCGGACTCAGGGCCCAGTGGAAGGAGCCCCTAGTGCTAATACAGATGTGTTACCAGGGGGAGGAGAGCAACCAGTCAACTATGACTTCATGTGCTTAGACACAGATGAAAATAAGTAAAAACTAAGTAACTACCTTTCCCGGCCCACCCAACATCCCACTCCTCATATGCCCCTTCCCTCAGCCCACCAAGGAGTGTAGGTTTGATCATTTTGAGCCCTACCTGAGACTGGCGTTTTTGTTTTTATTTGTTGAATTCCTAGGTCCCACCTCTTTCACTGCATCATCCCAGAATCCCATGTTGGAGTTTTTAGTGTCAGCATTACTCCAGATGCTACTGACTAGGTCAGATGCCCACTGGTTAGGGGGACCAGTATTTATAGAGCCCCAAACAGAATTCCCAATGCTGGTGTGCAGGTTGGAATGCTGTTAAAGAAAAAGAGACAAATGATTACTGTACAATACCAAGAAGATTTTTTAAAAAGAGTCCAAAATTTAGGAAAGATAACTGATGATGTCTGTCCACAGAATAATGACTGGAAAAGGTACCCACCGTGCTGTTCCTGGTTCTGTTTGGCGCCTGCTGTTGCTGCTGCTGCTGCTGCTGCTGCTTCTGCATCTGCCTGGCTTCTTCCTGCTGTATCTCCAGGAGAGACTTGGCGGTACCTGCGGGCTTGCTGACATTCCCCCAACCCGACAGTTTCTGCTGTTGCTGCTGCTGCTGCTGCTGCTGCTGGAGAGCTTTCATCAATTCCCTCTGCTGCCGCCTTTGCTATTGCACAAAAATGGAAGGTAGCTCAAGATTCCGGTTTTAAAAATAATAGTTGTAGATGTCCAATAACTAAATGGAATGAAAATACACAGCAGCTACACCAAATTAAACATCTGACAGGGTTAACTCCTTTGTTGCAAATAAAAGACATAAACTGCCAAAGCTACTAAGAGGAGAACAAAAAGATCAAATGCAGAACTACTTCTTAAAAATTAAGCAGGGCTTTTGGTTAAGCAAAGAAATGGAATGCGTGTTTTCTTCCTAGAGCCCTATCAACATGACAGAAAAAACCATATTTTTAAAAAGTATAAACCGGTAAGTACAAAGAGAACAGAATACATTTTGCAAGCAGGAAAAGCACACAAAAGATGGCCAGTGTGACAGACCCAGTAAGTTGAAACCTAAGTAAAGGGAGCTCAGAACGGGCCAACTTACACAGAAAGCTTGGGACAGAGGTGTGGGTGTCTCAGACAGAGGAAGATGGGCTGACAGTCTGTAAAAAGCAATAGTGAGACCCCAGACTGCCTCCCGAACCCAATACAGCTGAGCAGCTCTCTCTCCCTCTCCCCAGCAGAAAACTGAAATTTCCTCTTTGGAGAAGCTGACCCTGCACAAGAGAACACGCCTATGGATATCAACGGGTGTGGGACTCCTCTGACAGAATAGCCCAGCCAGAGACCATTACGACAAAGCCCAATGTGTTGTGCACTCAGAACCTCCGATCAACTTTTTAGTGCCTTATTCCTAAATACAAACAGACAGCCCAGGATCAACAAACATTTGACATAAGCTTCTAAAATGAAGGGCAAAGACCCAATCGAGCAAATAAACAAACCAACAAACAAAAATTCAGAGGAAACAAGATAGGGGAAGATAGGAGCTAGCATTTTAAAAAGCTATCATCAGTAAGTAATATTCTTAGAGAGGTAAGATGGTGTATTCAATGAAACAAGAATAAGAAGCTATAAAAAGAAAAAGAGAACCAAAGAAGGATGCAGAAAACTTAAAATAAGATAGCATACATTAAAAGTTCAATTGGAGGACTGAAAGATAAGGCTGAAGACATACTCCATCAAAAAAAGAAAAAAAACTAAAAGGCAGAAATGAAAGACAGGAGAGAAAATATGAGAAAATCAAATCAGTCCAGGAGGGCAGGATGCCACTGCAAAGAATTCAAGAAAAACAGCTGCACAGCAAGTCAAGAGCACCCAGACTTGAACAGGTTAGGGTCCTGGAAAGGATACCTCCAGGAAAAGAGTGAAATAAAATTCTTAGGTTTCCCTATGTGTGAAATAGCTATTGAGTGGCATTTTATACCTTTTAAAGGGTGTAGGAAGACTCAAGAGTTCAAATAAAGTTAATCAAATGAGAATACAAAAGAGGCAATCATTAACATCTGACAGACACAAAGAGGAGTAAGAAAGGACCTGTGATTCTAATTCTGACGACCACAATCATTTTTCATTCGGCAGAGACCAAAATTATCGGAACAATTTCTAGCCTTGAAGGCAAATGATATACTCTGCTCTGCATCCATCTGTTGATAACCTTTTTAAAAAAAATGACTTCAGAGAAAGTTCAGGCTTTTCTCTTTTTAGAGGATAGGAAGTAAGAAAATTTCAAATGTGAAGAAATAACTCTAACATTGTGAACATGTAGAGATAGCTCCCACTTCTCTTTGTGTGCCCAGATTTCAGTGAATGACACTACCCAGATCCAAAAGTAACAACTTGAATTCTATTAACAAACTGACTGCTCTACCTCACATCACATCCACGTAAAGCACTTTCTTCAACACTCTGCTACCTCATGCCGCCTTTTCAGAGAGCCCTTCCCAGATCACACTATCTAAAACCAGACAATCGGCTCTACCACCACCACTTTTTATTGTCCATCTCCCCCTCAACTGGAAGGGTAACCTTTAGAAGAGCAGGGAATTCTGTCTGTTTTAGACTCAGCTATAGCCCCAGACTATAATTCTGAGTAGATACCAGGCAATTATGGGATGGATGGATGGATACGGAGTCTAATGGCATGCTGAACAAAACCATTTTACGTATTCATGTTCTCTTCTGTCAAGAACCGAATTCTTCCCCTTCTCCACTTTCTTTCACTCTTTTGTATCCTTCTTATCCTAATGATACCAACTTAAAACTATTACAGGATACAGACTTACAAGCAGAGACTTTACTTCTCATATTGGCATATTTTACAGTTTTCTAGGATAGCGAAAACCCAACACACTTAAAGAAAAACATATTCTGTATTCTAAAAATCAAATTTGCAAAAGGTAGCGGTATAAAACTCACCCACAATTCTGAAAAACCCCTGTACTTTTATTTATGAGCTATTCTCTCAAGAGCTATGTTAAAATGTTTAAGATAACTGAATATTAATGCTATCCAATCTTAATGTTATTCCTGTTAGATCCTTCATGTTTGTTAGAATGACCAAAGTACAGGCTAAAGAGTTTAATTATGAACATGCAATTTAGACACACAGCAATCTGACAATAATTATCTTTACTAACCAACCACTAGCCCATAATGCACACTGGCTGTTCTGGAACACTGACTGGATCACTTTCACTTTTAAAACGTACCTCTTCTCGAAGCTGCCGTTCTCGTTCCTCTTCCAGTTTTTGGATTTCAGCCAATGACAGTGTTGCCTGGGACTGACATGCTGTCGTATTGGACTGCTGGCCCCATGTTGAGGAAGAGGGAAGCTAACAAAAAGGAAGGCAGAAGAGTTCATGAAGAAATGTGCACAGGAAACAAAGAGGCAATAATGCATGATGTACAACCAGAACACACAGGTTTCCTTCTGCAACCTTTCATATCAAGCATGTCCAACCTGCGGCCCACGGGCCACATGTAGCCCAGGACAGCTTTGAATGCAGCCCAATATAAATTCGTAAACTTTCATAAAGCATTACAACAATTATGCACAGACCTCTTTTTAGCTCATCGGCTATCATTACTGTTAGTGTATTTTATACGTGGTCCAAGACGATTCTTCCAGGGAAGCCAAAAGGTTGGACACCCATGATATTCTCCCACTCAATTGGCTTTGTTTACTTAAATATGCTGCCACTACTCCAAAGCTAAGATTATTTTAAAACAACTTAAAACACAAACAATAGATTTTTATTTCATCTACCATTTGGGGACTGCAAATTTGCTATATCTAGCACTGACATTTATAGCAACAGACAGATATAAGAGGAAAGGAGTAAACAAAAGAATCACTAAATTTTTAATCTGATGATAAAGGACACGATATGCACCTTTCCAATGAAAGGGTTAAGGACAAGATTTCTGAAGGGAGAGCAGAGGTGAACAGCTAGTGAAAGATGCCAGACACAGTTCTCAATCAGTCTTTTATGAAGAAGAGTCACTGTTAATCAAACTAGCTTCTAGTCATGCGCATTAAGCTATTTTTAATCAGTAATTTTATTTTTCCTATCCCTTAAAATTATAGACTAAAATAGAGTGTAATATGGGTTCTGAATACTTCAATGTTCTCAAAAGCCTGATTATTCTAAGAGAATCCTTGGTCTTCTAGGCCAGAAAAAGATGCACTCTAATTTTGAGGTATCTTACAGATCTTAAAAACAAACAAAACTAACAAAGAACAAATCTAACCAGACTTAAAATATGTTTACTAAAAATAATACATGAACATGAATCAAAACAATATCCCCAAAAGCCCCCCAAAATAATGGCTCTTTAGCCGAAATCTCTAAACCTGGAACTGATAGGATAAGGGTATAAATAGTTTGTCACTGGTATCACCAAACAGCCTAATGATTACCTGCAACACTACTGAGCAAAATGAAGCAATCCTTAATAGTTTTTGGCATTTTGTTGAGGTGGAAGAGGGATGCAGAAGGAAACTAAGAGAAAGATGGGAGAATAGGTAGACAAAGCTGGGCACAAACACTTTTTCTCCCTAAGAAATGACCACTTGAAGGGTGCTAGCTATCAAGATCAAACAAGGAAATAGATCTCACACCTGGCAGCATCATCTGGGGAAGACCTGTAAACATGTTGATGCCCTGGCCCACACTCGATGAATCAGAAGACCCAGGTGAGGCCAGAGATCTGGCATAGTTCTGTAATTCTGATTCAGGCAATTAGCGTAACCACTGGCGATGTCTGAAGTCTCAGTGGATGCATCACCCCACCGTGCCCAGGAACCAACCACCAATCGTATTCAGCAGAATGCTGGGTAGCACCAGGAAGAAACGCACCTCCTCCTGAAATGGCCTAGCCTCCAGGCATCTCTGAGGTCCATCTCATTGCATTCCAGAAGGCACTTCACTGTACTTTTTGTTCAACGATTCACGTGTCTGCTCTCCAGCGTAAAGCAGACTGCATCAAAGTCTTCATAGGACAGCAAGATCTGCAGACAGCTATCATTTTCCTTGAATCTTAGCTGTGCGTAGGAAACACTATGCCCTCATTCCGTCAACACTGCCTGTGGACATTTTCCATTCAACTAACATCCTGTACAGCCCACTCAGACCTGCAGTTCAGCAATCATGCTTTTCAGAACAATTCTCTCCCAAATCCTAGCTCAGCCAGACAGCAACTCCATTCCAGATGAGCGCAGCCCCAAGTACAGGCCTCTCTCCCCCTCGGCTGCCAGTCAGTGGTGGGCTGACTTCCAGGAAGGAAAAGCCCATCAGCATGTCTCATCCTGGCTCCAGTGACCTGTTGTAAAGGCTGTTGTAACATACAGCTGAGAGCAGGCCTCCCTTCTTATGGTGACCCCCACTGTAAAATGGAAACTACCCTGAGCACTGTGCTACTGAGACTAGGGTGCTGCCACTGTCCCAGCTGGAAAGGCCACCATACCACCAAGAAAGGCAAGCCAAAAGGACCTGAAGCTACCCTCCCCAAAGGACTCAACTCCTAGAGCAGGGGTGTCACTCAGAGAAAAGCACACCATTGTTCTCAGCTCCAAAGCTATGACTCAGAGATATTTACTTGGTGGTGGAGGTGGGAGGAATAGACTGGAATATGGACAGCTTCAGACCTCTTCTCAAAGGAACTGACTTCATTTGCAACAGTGTGTGGAGAATGAGAAGTTTGAGCCTAAGAGCGCTTTCAAAAATACGATGAAGGACAGGTACTAAGCAACTGGGAGGGGACTGGCAGAGTTACTGGAATGCGGGCTAATCTGACCACCACTACCTTGTCTCTGAGAACCGAGGAAAGCTGAAGGAACACATTTCAAATACAGACCTCAAGGAAGTGGCTCCTCAAATAAGCTGGAATTTGACTGGATCAATAACAAAACAATTTATGCACCACGGCACTTTTGAGAACAATCCAACAATCCAGCTGACAATTAATGGCAGTTTACCAGCTGGACCTGGGAAAAGACAATCAAAGAGAGGCCTGCATAGCCAGTGTCACCCCAGAGTGACTGTGGGCATGTCCAGTGCTATGCCCCCAGAAGAGCAGGAGCAGAGGCTTCATACCTTGCGGAGAGTGGGACTTCCCTAAATTAATCCAGCTAGTCACTACACTCACCACACACTGTATTCTAACTTATTGTTTATGTCTTTCTCCTATAAGCCCCGTGAAGATAGGGGACATTAAGCCTTACTACTAACCACAGACCCCATGGGAAGTTATGCACGCCTGCCATAAATCTGGTCATTCCTTCCCAATTACTCCAGCGTTTCAAACTGTTCCACAGCTTTCCCAGTCATTGAAGGCTCACTAACTAGGAGCCATCCAGCTATTGTCTTGGTCCCTCAGGTCCAGTCCCCAAGTCTGCTGATGGCATTAAGCCAACTCTGTCCTGTTGGCCCTTGCTATTCATTCTCACCACCACAATCATACTCTTTACTGGTCTCCTAGTCTTCACTTCCTATTTCAAATAAGGCTTTGAATGTTCATAAAACAACAGTTTGCACACATTACCTCAATCCAACATTCAGTGACCTCCCCCAGAGTCAGCTGTTTCAAGCCCTGGATGACAATTCCATGACACATCCCAATGTTTATGTCTCCTGCTCCTCCCATAAGGTTGTGAGCTCGCAGAGGGCAGTTGCCTTTTCACTTAGTGCTAACTGCTAGAGCAGACACCCCAATGTTTACTGAGCTGCATTACACTCATGAACCAAAGCGATTTACTTAGTTATGCCTGCATCACTTCTAATGTCTTACCCACTTGTTGAAAACCCTAACACAAAGTACATGCATCATATTAGTACTGCATTTTGTTGATCAAAGAACCACAGTAATAACAGCTTAAGAAGCACACTGCTTTACCACCAGCAGTGACCTGAGAACTGGTAACCGGGCGCTCCCTGGTGGGCGGGGCCCAGGTCTCACCTTCATCTGTGCAAGCTGCTGCTGCTGCTGCTGTTGCTGCAACCTCCTCAGAGCCTCCTGCTGCTGCTGCCTCTGGCGCATGAGCTCCTTCTGTCGCTGGAGCTCCAGCTCCTTCCTCTTCCGTTCCTCCTCCTCATGCCGGAGTCTGGCTGCCTCCTCTTCCATTCGCAGCCGGTTCTCCTCTAATCGACGCTGGGCTTCTTCTTCTTCTCGGGCCCATTTTGCAGCCTCCTCTTCCTTCCCACAAAGAAAAATAAAAAAGAATAAAATTTGTGTGTTTTCAGAAAATCTGAATCACTTTTGAAGGCTTCTGTCAAAAGAACAAAGAAGTGACAGAGAAAGCAGTTAACTTTATTTATGATGACATAAGGCAGAGTTTTCTTTTTTTAAAATGTATTTACAGTTATCACAAAGGCCTGGCATACTTACAGGATAAAATTTTCATTTCTTTGCTAATTTCCACATTTGAACATTCATGTTAAGTACTGATCTCTAAGAGATCACGGCCAACAGCAGGCAAGCCTCCAGGAAACCGTTCAAACAATGAGGCAGAGCGTGGGCTTTTCAGGGTGAAGGGCTGCTGGGAGCTTGAGGGATAGTGATTACCAGGAAAAACCTCAGCCAGTTCTGGAACCCAAGCAACTTGACAAGACCACGTCATCCAAGCCTTGGTCCTCACCCCTTGTGGCCCACAGGCCCACAGGTCCCTCGAAAGATCTCTCCTCGACCCCTCCTCCAGCCCTCCACTGCTCTTCCCCGTACCTTGGCTCATTTTCCTTCTGCTTCCCTCCCTCAAAAGCATTCCACTGTGCCCTCTGGAACCCTCCTCGCCTTCAGAGTCTGTTTACAGCACCTGCAATGCTCTGTCTTATCCAGATAGTACGTTCCCCTCCACTGTCCAGAACTCAAGGCAGATGTCAGTCACTCTCAAGGACTTCCCTAGCCTGTAAGAGATAATCTCCCCTCTGCCTTTTCATTATGTCCAACTGCACCTCGTCCTTCTCTATTTGCTTCTAAGCCCACCTGTGGCAGCAACTGTTTTTACCTATCCAGCAACCATTCCTTTCAGGCTTCTTCCTTGCAGACAGAGGCTCCTGTCATATCCAAGGTCTAAAATGCCAGATTTTTAAGTTTTCAGTGTAACTTGGGGCACCAGTGTAATCTCATTTAGGCCAAAGAGATGTCTGCTGGGAGGCTTCTACAGATGATACTCTTCCCAGGCAAAAGAAGAGATGGATGAGATAAGGGCCAACTCTGTTTTTCAATGCTAGCCAAATAAGGGTATGATGTCCAAAACTTCTAACCAACTATAAGGTAAAGAGGGTGAACTCAAAAGCACACCAAAAAACAGTAGAGCAGAAGTGCGCAAAGGACCTGGGTCCTTAATGACATTACTGAGGCCATGTGTTAACTGCCACATTTCCTGGATACGTGAAGCAATAATGTTAACTATTTAAGGCATTT
Organism: Lyroderma lyra; assembly: GCA_004026885.1. Classification (NCBI taxonomy): domain Eukaryota; kingdom Metazoa; phylum Chordata; class Mammalia; order Chiroptera; family Megadermatidae; genus Lyroderma; species Lyroderma lyra. Next base: position 59,754 of record PVJL010003942.1, read on the forward strand.
TTACGTGAATATTTTAATTTTGAAGTGGAAGTATCCTAAATGTGCCATTTATTTCTTACATAATTATCACCCACATAGTCTGTGAGCTTCTTGAGAACAGAAACAACGTCTGTGAAAGTTTTATACTCACTAGGAAACAAGCACAATAACTGGCATATACTATATTAACGAAACATTAAGTGGTGTCACACGAATAAATCAAAGAATGAATCATATACCATCTAACCTGGAAGCTATCTACCACTTAGGTTTCTCAAACTGTTTCAATCAAGAACTTAGGCAAAAGCAGGTAATCTCCAGAAATGTGTCAATCTAACCAACAAACAAAAATCTATGTCACTAAGTGAGGAATGTGCATAGTGACTTCCTTCCAAAGAATACAGTAAGGCTGAGAAGAGGGACTTTACTAGAGACATCTGACAAGCACTGCTGCAGCCAGGTGATCAAGGTCTACATCAGGAGCAGTAAGTCATTTTGGTAATGCATACTCTTGATACAATGTGATGAAAAGGGCACTTTATCTTCATGGTCTTCTTCCTAAACACCCATGACTCCTGTTTAATCATACGAAAAACTTCAGATGAATTTCCACAGAGGGTTACCCTACAACACGCTGACTAGTATTCCTTAAAACTGTCAAAGTCATCAACAGGGAAACTCTGAAAAACTATCACAACCAAGAAGAAGCTGAAGAGACGATAAGTGAAAATAATATTTAGGATGGGATACTAAAACAGAAAAAGGACATGAGGGAAAAATTGAGAAAATGTGAATAAAAATTTAGTGCGTAACAGTGCATCAATATTGGTTTATTGTGACAAATGTACCATACTAATATTAGCTTATACTAATACAGTAAAAGGGGAAACTGTACTCTCGTCCCAGTTTTTCTGAAAATCTAATATGGTTCTAAAAATAAAGTCTATTCATAAAAAGACCTATGTTCTTAAACATTAAAATGAAATGTTTTAGGGTTTCTGGCTGTTAATAACAAAATGGCATAGTTGGACTAGAATTAGATAGTGGCAATTATTGCATAACCTTATGAATATACGAAGCAGCACTGAATTATACACTTGAAAAGAGTGAACTGGGGATTACCCTCAAGCAAAAGTTGTCAACTTGTAGATCTCACATTTGGTTTTTATTTTTTTTTTTTGCATTTTGGTATGTGGGTAGCTCCCTGACTGGGAATCGAACCCAGGCCACAGCGCTGACAGCACCAATGCCGAAGCCTTAAGCCACTACACCATCAGGGAACTCCCACATTTGGTTTTATTAAGGGTATGTCTTCTTTAGATTTGTCTCTGGTGGCGTGTCAAGTTTGTTTTGGTTCTTTGATTTTTTTTGTTGTTGTTGTTCAGCTTTTATAGTTACATGTGGGACTGTTATTACAAATATAGCAAGAACCAGTTGGATCTCTTTTGGTAATTTCCAGCAATCTGAAAAATTTTTAGATAAGCTACCGAAACACTTTCTTAACCACTGATTCCTAGCTTCATGCAGCAATGAGAAGAGTAAGCCATCTGGTCACCTGCTTGCGTAACAGTTCTTCCTGCTTCCGCCTTTCTTCTTCTTCTCTTCTCCTCTCCTCCATTCTTCTAAGAGCTTCTTCTTGCTGCTGCTGTCTTTCTTCCTCCTCTCGTTGTCGCCTTAACGCAATTTCTTGCTCCCTTTGCCGTCGCAGAGCCTCTTCCTACATCAAAAAACAAAAAAACAAGGTGTGTGTGTGTGTGAGAGAGAGAGAGAGAGAGAGAAACTCTCCGTGTCAAATTAATATATGACATCATAATTTGAAAAGGTATTGGTCATATGCCACTAAGACTCTGTTAACAGAATATACAAAAAGTATACAGAATAAAAATTACATGCTTAAGTTCAGAAATAGACCCATTAAGAGCTAAAATAATTTGCATTTAAAATACAAACAGCACTGTACTATGAAGTCTACCCTGGTTTCTGCATTAGCTACATTTACTGATTACCCCTAGAAAGGGCTACATTAGGATTCAGGATTTAGTTTCTCCATCGTAACATTAACCTATATTTTTTAATCAGCTGAGAACCTAAGATATAGTCAAATCAACAGAGCCACCAAAAATGCTTGGTAAAGTAGGAGTAAGTTCTCCGTGTGTCCCAGGACATGTTCTGATGAATAAACGTCCCCTAGATATTAAGTGTACAGAAAAGGGCCTAGTTGTCAAAATAATTTAGGAAACACTGAGCAACACAGAATTAAACAGGTTTCCTTGCTGCAGTACTTCTCAGCGTCCTTACACACTAACGTAATTAGCAGTTCTAATCTAATCCTTCATGGACCCTTTTGCTTTTCCCAGAGTACCTCACGTGGCCAACAAGAAGCAGGAAATGTGAGGCAAAGACTAGGCTTTGGGACGACTGCAAAGTGGATTGTTTCAATTGGGATCTTTAAAAATCCCAGCAAAAAAAGGGCCAAGCACATGAACAGAGAATTCCTCTACCCAACAAAAATACAAACAGCTACAAAACATGAAAAACATTCAACATCATTGGTCACAAATACTTAATAAAGACAGTTAATTTCTGAAATCTAACTGGTTTATAAAACCCCAGGGAACATGCCAAAGAAACCAATTCTAGTGTTTTACTAGGACTGAAGAATATCCCTCCAGTGGGTGTTAGTGGGTAAGACTTGCTTTCTAAAGGGCAGTGAGTCTTCTAAGGTTCTAATCCCAACCCTGTTGTTGCCCGTGGGAAAACCGTCTCTGGGAGAACTGACCTGTGAAATGGTGGGAGTGAATGAGACACCCTGAAGGCTTCCTTCAGCGCTAACCCCATGGTTAGAGTCCTCAGAGGCTCACCTGTTTCCTTCGGGCAAGCTCTTCTTCCTCCCGTCTTTTCCTTTCTTCCTCTTGCTGTCTCCGGAGCATTTCCTCCTGCTGTCTCCGGAGCTCTTCTTGCCTCTTTCGCTCTTCCTCTTCCCGTTTTGCCCTCATTTCTGCCTCTCTCCTCTCCTGCTCCAGCTGTGGTCACATGAGAGTTCTCTTAGAAACTCGAAGACATGCACCATAACGCTCCAACATCACTGACCAGTACTGTTAGAAGATGGAACGTGTAGACACCACCATTCACTCTGTTACTTCTACCGCAAGTGAATGATGAGACCAGCTCTGTAGGAGCCCCAAGTTCTGCCATGTCACAGTAATTAGAACAGTTTCATGCTCTGCTTCACTGAACACATTCTCCCACATTCTTACCTACCTCTCTGCTCCACACTACCATTATGTCACATCTAGATGTGGGAGAGAAAGTCACCAAATTGAGAGTAACACCAGAATTCTCTTAGGCTGGCCATTTCTTTGCTCATCCCCACAAAAGATTTTCTGATTGAAGATCCAACAGTGTGGCTTTCAAGGCTTCAACAGCAACATTATAAAGCTGGCAGTGTGAAAAATTATATAATCCTTTAAAATTTGTAAAGACTGGCCTCTTAACAAATTCCATCGCATATAGTTCATAAATACTGGTCAGATCCAGTACCTGGTCTCTGGTTCCACTGCCACAATTTAGGCCTTCATTTTCTCACTTACATTCCTATGAGTTTCTTATTTGGTTTCCCAGAATCCAGTTTTGCCCACATTCCCAGCACAATATCTAATCTCCTCCAAAAACTTACTTCTAGGCTTACACGCAACACCATCCCTCAGTTAGAAAATAAACAATAACTTTGACGTGACATGTGCAAGGATCCTCATGACAGGCCTGCCCCATCTTCTTTAGCCCCCTCTCTCACCATTTATTCTTCAAACGCACCATGGGTACATGCCAGATCAAGTTAGCTGTTTCTTGAGCCAGTCTGTTCTTCTGCATTTCTGAGCCTTTACAGGTGGTGTTTCCTTCAACTGCAATTTAAAATTTACCTCCTCCTATTCTGCCAACCCCAGACCCTTAAAATGGGTTAAATCCCACTGTCCTTCAAGTGACAGCTCGGGTATTACTGTCCATCAAAGTGTCACTCAATTCCTGATCCCCACTGCTCTAACTGGGTAGCTGGCCCATGGGCTTTCTTGATCTGATGTATCACACCCCCCACCAACACACACTCACAAATACACACACTGCACACAGACATACACACACACACACAGAGCAAGCTCCTACCTTTCATCATCTATGTTTTCCCAGCCTAAAGCACTGGGGAGCTAAAACAAACTTAAGAACTATTTGAATTATGGTCTCTTGCTTATTTATGCAGACCCTGGCCGTGAATCCTTTCCACATTCTGGGCACTCTAAGCAGACGACTACTTCCTCAAGGGATAAGACTGCACCAAGTATAAAAAAGGAACAAGATTCTCTCAGAGGTATGAGAACTTAAAAATCATAATAGTGACACTAAGTGTTGACAGATAACCTCTTCTGGCAAGTACTAAAACAAAACTTCAAAATTCCTAGCTCCTCCAGAATATGTGAATGGATCACAGAGTCTAATATTAATGTGGAGCTTTTCAGCTGTATATGTGAGGACAGTAAGAAATATAAACAACCTTCTATAAGATTCCAAGTGAGAACTCAAGCTATAGATTCAAGGGTCTAGTAAGCCATACAGTGGTTATTTTCTTACAGTCTTAGTATTTGTAACAAGTATTTCTACCATGAATAGTATAACTAAAATACACATATGACCATGATCATTAATGTGTCAACCAACCAATCAATTTTAATTTAACTGATTTAACTTCAACTTGTAATTTTCACTCTGTTGAAGGTCTTTTTTGGGATTTATGCTCATAGAATATGAATGTGCTTACACCAGCTAAGCAGCAGTAAACTAAAAGGGAAAAAAAGGTATAGCTAGCTAGGGACAGAGGCATCACTAAACAAATGCCCATGTCCTACAGCTGGAAAGGATGCACTGCTGGGGGAGAAGGAGTTTCAGACCTTTGCAGCCTTGGCCTTCTCCATCTGCTGAAGCTGTTCAAGTGCAGGTCCTGGGGCTGTGGTGTCAAGGGGAAGATCCCACACGCTACCACCTTCCCAAACTGTAAGAAAACGAGGAAAAAGTGAGTGATGCCAGAGCTTACACATGGTCACATACCCATAAACGTAATGTGAAAGACTCTCTCCCTGTCTCTAAATGAGCTCCATTATCCACATCTGTTCTGCTCTGAAGCAGACTGAACTGCCAGTGAGCTCTGGTTTAAAGCAATACCCTTCAACACATCTAGAGGAAAGAAAGTACCAGGCATTTATTGAGGAACTAATTTCATCTTCAAAAAACCCTGTAAGATACCTGTTCACATCCCCCAATTTTACAGAGGAAGAAGCTAAGAGTCAGGGGTAGTTTGGTAACACTCCCAAGGACACAGAGAAGGCATATGGCCATGCTAGGATTTAAATCCCACCATGTTTGATTCCAACGCCCATGGTATTTCCAACAGCCACCCCATCTCTTACTGCACAGTACATGGAGAACAGGGTTAAAAGAAGTATAATTGTGGAACCAGAGAACACTAAGCAGCCGCACGATATCTGAATGTATTAAATGTCACTGAATTGTTCATTTAAAAATGGTTAGTTTTTTGTTATGTAAATTGTACTTCAATAAAAGAGAGATTAAAAAAAAGGAGGAGAGAGAAAGAGGTACACTGGAGCTAGTGAGGCCTCCGGAAAGGCTGGGCAGGTCTCACAAATGACACTGGGTCCTGCTCACCTGAAAGGCAGCACAAAGTCAGATGGGAAAGTAAATAAACAGAAAAAGGATGCCAAGTCTGCTTTCCTATTGCCAGCAATATCTGCTGACACTACTTTTCAGTATTCTCTATTGTCTACATTCCTATTATAGTCTATTTACGGACTATAAATTATTATCTAGATAAAAGTGGTAGACTATTTGTAAAGGACCTTGATTGCATCATACCCAAAGAAAGAAACTGTTCCACTCATATGTGGAACATAAAGTTGAAAGCAACAAAGAAACAAAACTCATGGAGACAATCAGTAATTTAGTAGTTACCTGAGGAGAAGAGGGGGAGGGAGAAGGGACAGGGACACAAATATATGGTGATGGAAAGAGAAATGACTCTGAGTGATAAATACATAATATAACACATAGACAAGGTATTACAGAATTGTACACCTGGAACCTATGTGATTTTTACTAATCAATGTCACCCCAATAAATTAAACAATTAAAAAAATGGAAGGGGAAAAAAAAGAAACTGTTTAATAAGGAACTTAGTTTCCTAAAAACTGGACAGGATTTTAACATCCTAACTATAAATGGCCACTACGAAGAAATAAAGTGCATACAGCATGGAAAGGTGATGGTAAGAGAATAATCAATCCTTCTCCTGCCATAATCCGCAGGGTTGGTGTTAATTAGCAAGAGAACTAACTATGGCCTGAACAGATGAATGGCTCTAGAAAACTCTAGCAATGCCCACGGTTCCTGAGAATTTTCAACACGCACTATAACCTGTTATAAGGATTATCCATGGTTCAAATTACCCACCTCTGCAGGTATTAGACACTAAGAAACGGAAGTGTTCCACCAATAGACTTTTTAAAAATCCCAGCCCCAAATTTTCTAATTTGATGCAAAAAGATCAAAGAATAAAGTAAGAAGTTTACTTCAAAGCAGGTTTTTCTCTTCCCAAAATTTCTGGGTACCTGTACTATTAAGCTATATTATCTACCTTTGACTCAAGAAATACAGATAGTCATTACTTATGTTTTTACTTACAGGCTTTTTCACTCTGGCAGAAGAGATCGAAAACAATTTAAAAGACTTTTCCACACAAGAGAGGCTGGCTCAAATTCAAGAAATTTATCCACTAAATAATTTCTAGCAAATCCTTAACAGTATATTTTCAACAACACTTTTAATCCTTTGCTGGGGTCTATTTTAAAAAAATGGAACTTTCTGTTAATATTCAATACAAAACAGGTTAAAAAAAAACATTTATAAAGTTTTTCGAGTCTAAGTTCTAGGAGCTGTGCTAAAGGCCAATCGAAGTTTTTACCGGTAGGCTGTGAGGCTGTTGGCTGAAGCTCCCAGACAGATCCAGTATCTGGCACTGACACAGACCTAGTCACTGAGGAAATGACGTTCTGATCAGATATTCTGCAAAAGGGAAATAAAAAAGTTAACTTGTTCTTGTCACTTCCAAAAATAAAGAGGAATTTCTATATTATTGGTAGATTTGCCAGGTTATCTGGTCACAAAACTCACTGTTTTAACTAAAATGTAACACTACCAAAGCATTTAGGAGAGGAACGAAGACAGAGGAACAATGATCACATTTCTGAACTCCTCAAGGTATTAGCAAACATTGATGTCCAAATAATGGACAGACTTCCTGTCTTACAAAAAAAATCCAGAATATCTCCCTAAACCACAGAGTCGTGTTATAATGAAAAAACCCACAGACTGTAAGTCAAAAGGTCTGCATTTTAGTTCTGTGTCTGAAGGTTTCTGTGCCTTAAGGCAACCAAGTCCTTTACTTCTCAGAGCCCCAGTTTGTCCATCCGTAAAATGAAGACCTTCCCCCCTAATCTGCCTACCTCATTGGATGGCTGATGACTCAAAAGAGAAATGTAAAAGATTCCAGTTAAATTGAACAGTAAGGTTTTTTAAGAGCAGTGACTGATACCTTTAGAGAAGATACAACACATATTAACCAGAATGATAATCTGAAATAGCAGATATTTAAAACTTCTAGCATAATTTCCTTTTCCTCTGACCTACCTTAATATCTTTGGGGTTCTGGAAAATTGTAACACTGTGTTAGTATCTTTCTTGAGCTATCACAGGAAAAATGTGATTAAACTTCTAGACTACAATTTGTTTTGTTGCTGGTTCCATAAGACTACACTGCTTCTGGAGTGATGGTATTCTGTGGTTATTCCAAATTTGTCCCGAGTTAAAAGATCAAATAAATGCTTTACCTCCAGTTTAATTATTTTTAAAAACTATACTGTTTTTACACACAACACGGTTTTCTGTTGTGTGTGCGTATTTTGATAAAGAGTTCACATATACCTATATTTCCTTTCTTCTCTTTATCTAAAACAAACGAACACACACACACACACACACACACACACACACCATGGAATGATCACAAACCTCATCTTCAGTGCCTGGAATTGTTGGAGAAGAAGTGCCAACTGTTGTTGCTGCTGGGAAGACAAGGCTGCTTTCTGTTGTTGAGCCAAAACCTGTGCATACTGTTGCCTTCAAAAAATAAATAAATAAAGTGTAATTTGTCTATCCACACTTAGTTCACTTTACTTAGACAATGAAAGATATGGTTAGTCCACTCCCCCAAAAAACACCACCAGAAATAGCTATCAAATAAATTTTTATAATTCTTCATATGAAAGTCACACAGCAAATTCTACTTCATTCTAGAAAGAAATGAACTCATAGATGACCGAAGATAGCAAAAACAAAAAAACAAAAAAACAAAAAACCCACAAAATGTCAAAAACTGGCAAACAAGTTAAAGTAAAAGAGAGTCAAATAGCTGTTTCCACATGAAGCACCCCTTGTAAAAATAAAATCCCTTGTATAAAAATTCTCAAATTTACCTCTCAGCTTAGAAATTTTCAGATAAAATTTTTTTCACTAGATCAGTGGTGGACAAATTTCTTCTATAAAAAGCTAGACAGTATTTTCAGCTTTGCAGACCATATGAAACTACTGAATTCTGCCACTATTGTACAAAAATGGCTATAGACAATACACAAACAAATGGATGGCTGTGTGCCAATCAAGCTGCTTATAAAAACAGGTAGCAGGCTGCCAACCTATGTACCAGGTGATACCCAATCTTACTTCTACAAAAGGAACACACAGCTAAGTGATTCTGCCATCAAGTCACACTGCCTCTAACAGTATAAACATTTACTTCTTCCCTGTCCTCTTCTCTGTGTTTCTTCTTTGTGGGAGTCAAAGTTAAGCCATTTAGGAAGCACTTAGTTCTTAACATGTTTGTTGATTATTGCTTTAAGAGTTAAAGAGCTTGCAAAATTATACTTATGTGTCATCTTCTCCAAATGTTTGGTATTTAAGAAGATGAGACCAAACTTAGAATGCACGGTGGTAAAATGCCACTAGCTGGGGGACTGAAGTATCCTATACACTTTGTTTCTGCTGTGAAAGGTGACAGCTGTGAGCAGATTATATCTACAGGCCCTTTGGTGCCACAGCACACCCCTCTATGTCATTGCTCTTACTGTATTAAGAACTGCTGGTACTGGAGCTGTTGCATCTGGTATAAGGCCGTGAGTTCCTGCTGCCTGGTCAGTCGTTCCTGGTCCAACTCTCCCTGGGAGTGAAGGAATGGGGTAAGAAATACCACTGAATAAAATGCAAAGACCCCAAAAGTCATTTAGTACATACGTATCTGAGAGCAAATTAATCCCAGGCCTTCGTTTCCCACGCCACCTTTATACCCAAAATGCCTAAACTCTGGCATCTTTAAAAACTAAGCAGTGCCATCTAGTGGAAGAAGGTGGCTATCCGCATTATCAGAGATTCCCCTCAGGTAGCAAAGGGTCATTATCTCAGCTGCTGTTCTCCTGCCCTTGAAGCTTGAAGCTGAATGCTGTACTGTACTATTACAACTAAAAAAACGTGTAATTCTCCCCAATAATCTTAAAAGCGATTCATAAATTTGGAGGTCATGTAGAAATCACAGAAATAAGACAGAGAGAGGAATAAAATTATCTAAGGGTTTAAGGAAATGCTATGGGAGGAATTTTGTAATAGCACATAATGAATACAGGGAGCCAGTATATAACAAGTATGTCTTCTTAAGATAATGAAAAATTTTAAATTAAGCAAAATACAACAGAGCTTTGAAAACTATAACTTGTTACCACATAAATCAGATTTTCCTACTGTTATTAATATATCATAAATTATAAAAAATACGCTGCAGTAAAATCCTGAGTTTTAGCTTATATGAGGCCTGTCTGAAAAAAATCCAGTCATAAATGCCTCTATTTTTCATATTACATGGTTGGATACTTTCCGGACAGCCCACATATTTCAAATAACATGGCAGGAATTTAAATTTTGAAAAGCTAAAAATGGGAAAAAGGATGAAATATGAAGTGTAAGATAACAGAAATAGAGTATCCCTCCCTTATTTGGTCTCACTTACCTGCAGTCAACTGTGAATCAAAAATAATTTTTAAAAAATTCCTGAAACAAACAAGTCATAAATTTGAAATTGTGCACCATTCTAAGCAGTGTGATGTAATCTCGCGCCATCCCTGCTCCATTGCACCTGGGACAAGAATCAGCCCCTTTGTCCAGTATATGTTACCAGCCAGTTAAGTCACTTAGTAGCTGTCCTGGTTATCAGATTGGGGGGGGGGGGGGGGACACCTGCACCACATAACTTAAGACTTATTACAGTATATTGTTGTAATTGTTCTCCTTTATTATTAGTTACTGTTAACCTCTTACTGTGCCTAATTTATAAATTAAACTTTATCATAGGTATGTATTTATAGAAGAAAACAAAGTACATATAGGGTTTGTTACTATCTGCAGTGTCAGGCATCCACTGGGGGGTCTTGGTATGGTATCTCCCATAAGAAGAGACAACTATAGAAGTATAAGGGTGACACAGGCTAACCTTAGGCAAATCATTAGTGAATAGTTTACATCTTTATTGAACATAAATTATTGTTTGGAATAAAATACTGAAATTCAAGGACATTTTTCTTTCTCATTAACTACTGAAGCTAGGTAGAAGATACACTAGGTTAATCTAAAATTTCTACATGAAAACCTAGGCTTCAAAGTATATTCATTATCAAGGTGAACTCGCTTATAATGCAATTCAGGGTAAAGCCAATAGCTGACAAGAAGCAGAGCTTCCCATGGTTTTCCTCCCTTAAGTGAGTCTGACTGAGGCTCAGTCCCTAACTGCAAGTCAGGAAATGGATGTATATCAAGTTCCAAGTAATGAACTTGGCAGCTCTGAAACATGCAAGATAACAAGTCATCCCAATTTCAGAGAAAGGAAATAAGCCTCAAACTTAGTATGTAAGTTAAATTTATGAGGGCTGTCTGGAAAGCATCCGGTCATGTAATATGAAAAAATAGAGGCATTTATAGCTGGATTTTTTTCCAGACAGCCTTCATGTATAGATAATAGTACACAATGTAATTTTTCTTTGGATTTACAACAGAAATATCAGAAATAATTCCCCTCACCTAGAAATCTTCACTGTTCTTCAAACTATAGGAGGTCACAACCTATCAGTGGACTGTGAAATCAGTTACTGGGTAAAGATCAGCATTTGTGTATTTTAAAAAAGAGAAAGAAAGAACAAAAATGGAACAGAAAAGATGCGCATGGCACAGAATGTCTTGTGAAACCTGACACATATATACACACAAGAGAAGTGATGTAACTCGTTTTATTTTTTACTATGGGCCATGGTCAAAAAGTTTGACAGCCACTGTACTTATCTAGAATCTCAATGGACTACAGAGGCTGTGTCTTACTCATCTTCACCTCTTAAGAACCTACCACAAGACCTGGCACAGGCTCTCTATACATAGTTGATGAGTAAGTCAATGCTAATGTCACTGTAGAAATCCACTCTTCACATTAAAAGTTTCTGACTAGGGTTACTTTTGGCTATGGCCAGCAACCAGACACCACTACCTGGAGCTGGCAAAGTAAGGCACAGATCCAAAGCCTTCCAAAAGGACCTCTATGAGGAGAGGCTCAAGAGCAGCTGCGAAGGGGTGAGATTTCCCGTTCAAAGGTACTTCAGTGCCACTGCACTAGGGAAAAGGGGTTACATTATGATCCAATTTTCAGTTCAACTATCAGTAACTAATATTTTTTAAAAAGTCTTCAAAATATTCCAAAGCACTGGATTTTTATATTAGTAACATTTGTGTTAAGGTAAGCCTCAAATTTAGGAACTTAATGAGTCAGAAAGCCAGAGGCAAATGGAAGGGGGAGGAAGCAGGAGACTGAATTCTAAGTAGAGGCAACAAGGAACTCTAAAAGTCAACCGTGCTGAAGCACAGCAGATTAAGGTGAGAGCTCTGAAGTGAGCCACAACATGCAGGACCTGGTAGGGAGGCCAGGATAAGGTATTGTTCTTCATTCTACACCTGCTGGAAAGCTACTGAGGAATTTTATTTCTTAGTGATAATTGTGTGAGAGAAGATGAGTTTTCAAAAGATCATCATAGCTAGGTATGCAGTCTCTGATTCAGACGTTCCATGGTCATTTCAATTACTTAAAAATAACAAGTTTCCTCATTAGATGTAATGCCTGGGTTGTGTTTATAAAGAAATGTAAGTGCTCCAGTGTTTAATGTGTTCTAGGTGAGCGGTAAGGCACTTACCATATGAGGAGGGGGAGCTGGACCAGGAGAGAAGGGAACCCGTCCCCACATTTTCATGATGTCACCAAGAGGCTGGAAGCTTTCATCACATGCTCTCTTCACCAATAAAGACATAGTAAAATAGCCCGCCTGAAACCATTCTGCCATCTCCTGATTATTGAAGGGACCTATAACAACACCAATTAAAACAGGGCAATAAGAATACTTTCAGGCTAAAGAGGAAAAAAATTATTTTCTGGGTCTGATCCTCACACAGAGGTAACAACTTGTTTCAGGTGGCACCTCTCAAATAATTTGTAAGATAATTTAATTCATCTCCAAAGGTGATTAACAGGCTTCTAACTAATAAAATACAACAGAAACAATTTTGAAATACATGTATGCCTTATGTCTACAAGTTCCACATTCTCAGCAGTGGTTTAATTATTTTAAGGAGCATAACTGTGTCCATCTTACTAAATCTCTACAATTCATTTATCAGAAAGTATACAAATAAAAGTGAAAAAAGCCAGTTATTTGTGAGACTTTGTATCACTTAGGCAGAGAGAATATAAACATGCAGGGTTGACTATGCTCTTTTCTGATAATTCATTTTCTGCCAAAGATTATTCAATTAAAATCCACAATTATAATTGAAGACTACAACACACCCTCTTAACAACTGATAGAACTAGACAGAAAATTAACAAGGATACAGAACTCAGCAACACCATCAACCAGCAAGATCTGGCATTTACAGTATACTGCAAAGATAGCAAAATATACATTCAAGTACCCACAGAACATACAGAAAAAAACAGACTATATTCTGGCCCATTAATAAATCTCAGAAAATTTTTAAAAATTAAAGTCATATCATGTGTTTTTCAACAACAATAGAATCAAACCAGAAACCATATACACAGAATGATAACAGGAAAATCTGTTTTACTTACTAACCAATGTCACCCAATTAAATTTCACAATTAAAAAAAAAAAAGAAAATCTCCCCAAATACCTAAAAACTAAACAACACAATTCTAAGTAACCCATAGGTACAAATGTAGGTTTCAAGGGAAATTAAAACAAACAAACAAACAAAAAACACTTGAATGAAAATATGTGTATCAAATTTTGTGGTATACAGTTAAAGAAGTGTTGAGAGAGAAATTTATTTAATTTAATAAATATTTAATTCATTAGAAAAGAGGAAAAGCCTCAAATAATGCAAGCTGCCACCTTGAGAGCCTTTAAAAAGAGCAAAATAAACCCTAAGATGCAGAAGGGAAAAAAATGAAGAGCAGAAATCAACAAAATTGAAAAGAAAAACAAGAGTGAAAAAATATAAATGAAACAAACCTGATTCTTTGAAAAGACCAGTAAAACTACTCGCAAGACTGACAAAGAAAAAGAGGCTAGACAAATTAGCCATATAAGGAATGAAACGGGAGGGAGGGTATCACTACAGAACCTACAGACATCAAAAGATAATAAGGGAATACTATCAAAAGAGAAGGGAATAATGAGAGAATACTCCACATACATAAATTTGACATCTTAGATAAAATGGACCAATTCATCAAAAAACAAATGCCACAATTTGCCCATATTAAACAGATACTTTAAATAGCCCTGTAACTATTAAGGATATTGAATTTATAATTTTTAAATTCGCCCCCAAAAAGTCTCCAGATGGTTTCCCTGGAGAATTCTACCAAACATTTAAAGAAGAATATTAACACCAATTCTACACAATCTTTTCCAGAAAACAGAAGGGCAATAATAAAGGAAAATAATTCCTAGTTCCCTTTATGAAGCTAATACTACTCTGATACCAAAACCAGAAAATGAGAGTAAAAAGAAAAACACTACCAAACAACATCCCTTATGAAAACAGATAAAAAAAAAAAAACCATTAACAAAGTGTTACCCAAAAGAATTCAGTAATATATTAAAAAAGTATATGTATCATGACCAAAAGAGAATGTATTTCAAGGATGCAAAGCTGGTTCAATTTTCAAAAAACCAATCAATGTAACTCATCATGTTAACTGTCAAAAGAAGAAAAATCATCATTATCAATAAATGCAGAAAAAGCATTTGACAAAATCCACTACCCAATCACAATAAAAACCCAACAGCTAATATTTCACTTAATTATTAAAGACTGGATGTGCTCCCCCTAATACAGGGACATAGGAAAAACAAGACAAGTGTGTTTGCTCTTATCCCTCTTTATTCAACAGTGTTGGAATATACCATACGGCACCAAAAGGAAATAAAAGGCATATAGATTGGAAATTATTTGTATATAACATATAACATCTACGCAGAAAACCCTATGGAATCTAACAAAAACTAAGTCTTAGAACTAATAAACGAGTTCAGCAAGGTCAGAGTAAAGATTAACATCCAAAATTCAATTCTATATAGTAGCAATGAATACATAGACACTGAAATATAATAAATTTACAAATGCTCAAAAACCATAAAATACATAGGTGTAAGTCTCTAACAAAACATGTAAGAATCTATGCTGAAAACTACACAGTTGATTACAGAAATCAAAAATCTAAATAAACTGAAAGACATACCATTTTCATGGACTAGAAGACACAACAAGGCAAAGATGTTGAATTTCTTCAAAATGATACAGAGGTTTAATATAATTCCTATTAAAATGGCAGCAAGATTTATGGTAAATATAAACAAGATTATTCTAGTATTTCTATGAAAAGGCAAAACTAGAAAAGCTAAAAACTATTTTGAAAAGAAAAATAAATTGGGAGGAATGAGTCAACCCAATTTCAAGACTTATATAACTATAGTAATCAAGACTGTGGTACTGGGGTAGGGTCAAACACATATGAGGGCTGTCTGGAAACAATCCAGCCATAAATGCCTCTATTTTTCATATTATATGGTGAAATACTTTCCAGAGAGCCCCTGTAGATCAACAGACTGAATGAACCCAGAAATAGAAACACATAAATATATTCAACTGAATTTTGTCAAAAGGTACAAAAGCAATTCAAGGAAGGAAAGATAGCCTTTTCAACAAAAGGTCCAGGGCCAATGGATCATCTACAGGTAAAAAAGGTCACCTTCACCCATACCTTATACAAAAATTATGTGAAAATGGATCACAGACTTAAATGTAAAACACAAAACTGTACATTGGGGGGGGGATAGGAAAAAAATCTGTGGGAGCTGAAGCTGGGCAAAGAGTTCTTAAACTTAGTATCAAAAGCACAATTCATAAAAAACAAAACACTAGACTTCATTAATATTTAAAACTTTTGCTCTGTGAAAGACTATTAAGAGGATTAAAAAACCAGACTGGGAGAAAATATTTGCAAACCACCTATAACAAAGGAGAAGCACCCAGGAGTGTCCAACCTTTCAACTTCCCTGGGCCACACTGAAGAATCATCTTGGGCCACACATAACATACACTAACACTAACAATAGCTGAGGAGAAAAAAAAAGAAAAAAGAAAAGAAGAAAAAAGAAGTCGCAAAAAATCTCATAATGTTTTAAGAAACTTTACGAATTTGTGTTGGGCCACATTCAAAGCTGTCCTGGGCTGCACAGGTTGGACAAGCTTGATTACTCTCAAAACTCAAAAGTAAAAAAAGCAAACAATCCAATTACAGCAAGGGCAAAATAAAAACAAAATAAAACAAATTTCTAAAAAGTGAAGACACATTTTACTGAAGAGGATAAATAGCCAAAAGGCACATAAAAAGATGTTCAACATCTTTAGCTATTAGGGAAATGCAAATTTAAAACTACAATGAGATAACAGTACACACTTGTTAGAATGGCTAAAATTAAAAATAGCAACATCATCAAATACTGTCAAGGATGTAGAAAATCTGGATCACGCACAGATTGCTGGTGAGAATACAAAATGGTGCATGCAGCCCATCTGGAAAACGGTTTGGTGATTTCTTTAAAAAACTATAATCACTATACAACCCAGCAATTCCACTCCTGAACATGTATCTCAGCAGAATGAAGTCTTATGTTCACATAAAAACCTATCCGTAGCTAAAATCTGCTACAACCCAGATGCCCTTCATGAGTAAAACTATCAAACTATGATACAGCCATACCATGGAATACTACTCAGTAAATAAAAAGAACCAAACTACTGATATACGTGTATGCAACAACCTGGATGAATCTCCAGAGAATTATCCCAAGTGAAAAAAGCCAACCCCAAACGGTTACATACTGTTTACTTCCATTTATATAACATTCTTGACATGACAAAATATAAATATGGAGAACAGATGAGTGGTTGCCAGAGGTTAAGGAAAAGAAGGGGGTGTGAATGGGAAACAAATGGGTGTGGCTACAAAAGGGCAAAATGAGGGATCCCTGATGAAATGGAAACGTCCTATATCTTAACTGTATCTACGTCAAACCCTTGGTTGTGGTATTTGCCAAGATGTTACCACTGGGGGAAACTGAGTACACAGAATCTCTATTATTTCTTACAATTGTATGTGAAGCAACAATTATCTCAATGTAAATTAATAAAAACACACAGCCCTGCTCTCATGCACCTTACATTCTATAGATCATGAACAAATACAGACAGTGCCAGGTAGCGTCAAGGGCTCTGAAGAAGAATAAAGCAGGGTAAAGGGTCTGAGAGTGGAAAGGGAGTTACTACGTTGGAGAGAGGTCATAGGGTGGTGTATCTGGTAAAACAGTATCGTGAAACTGACACTAATAAAGTCAAAAAATTCAGACTATAAGCAAAGATTTCAAAAGCAGAAATGAAGAATCGACAAATGTTCTTTACAGCATTCTTTTCCCATTCTAATTTAACTTATGCACCAAATACCTTAAAGAATTTACAATATGGTACTATCTCTTCTCAGACATTTTTAATAGTTCTTTATCATTTAAAATATCAACTTCACTTTAGCAAAACATTAAAGCAAGGTCTTCCAAGATTGCTACCATCACCTTTTTATGGTAAGGAGATTGAAGTACAGAGAAGTAATTCACCTGCCTAGTTAATCAGCTGAAATGCCAGAACTGAAGGGGTCTTAAGCATTTTGCTTACATCCCTATTATATTACCAACCACTGTTGGTAAGAACTGTATTCAAGTTCTTTTCATTGGACTCTCCCTCTCCGCAGTGAAATTGTTAAATACTATGGAGGGAAGCCTATAAAAATGTCTCTCTCTCTTTCTCACACACACACACACACGCTCGCGCGCACGCACGTGTGTGTGTGTGTGAGAGTGTGTGTGTGTATGCCAGGAGTGCCAAAAAAAGTATACACATTTTAAGACATGTTATATGTATTAGTTTTCAAAGTTAAATTAAATTATGGTAGCGAAGCATTGTATGACTTTTGCTCAAAAAATGGTGTTAATCAAATGAATGCAAGTGTCACCATGCAACAGGCAAAACAAGAGAAAATGGCAGAAGCACAGTTGTCACTCGAGGAGCACAAGACCATTTTGAAGTGCTATTTGAAATTCAAGAACGCTGTTTGAGTTTCCCCCACGTTCTCCTGACTTAACACCCCCTGACTTCTACCTATGAGGGACCTTAAAGGACGTGGTGTACCGTAGAAAACCGGCTACACTGGCAGGACTTTGGGAAGAAACTGAAATGGCATGCACAGTGACACAAGGAGATACTGTGGTCAGCGTTGCTCAGGCAGCAGTTCGCCGTGATCAGAAGTGTCTGGGCACTGACGGTAACATAACCACGCTGAGCACCTCTTGTAACTACAGAAGTCACACGTGATTTGTATGCATCTTCTGTTATCATATATTGAGTATTACAGTTTTAATATAGTTTTTTCCTTTCTTAAAATATGTATACATATTTTTTGGCACTCTGTATACATAAAGAAAGTCTTTCTACTATTATTCAAATTAGTATTAAATAATCACCTTCTTACACAATCTGGAGGTAATGGCAGACACTCTGTACTTAAAGTGGAATGGAACAACCTACCTTGAATTTCTCCCTGAGGATCTTTGTAATACCACTTCTGCATTGCTTCATGCATCAGTGGAACTGAGACACCCTTAGCTCTGTGCTCTTGCAGTTTTGATGCCAGTCTCTCATCATCTAGTGCACTGTCCTGGAGATAAGCCACCATCTTCTCAGCTTGCTAAGAGAAAAATAAAAAAAATGGACTGTGAAACAAATGATCCCAAATTAACACTTGTACACATAAAAAATGCCTGCCTTTTGGACTACTTGATCTGTGAAGAGCATTCATTGTGCAAGGAACACAGCAGGCAACATTTAATTCTGCCAACAATGCCATGAAATAGGTACTATTCCCATTTTACAGAAGGGGAAACTAAAGCTCAGAGAAGCCAAGGTCTCAAAATTATCAAGCAAACCAAACTGAGATTTAAACACAAACTGGTATGGATCAAAGCCCAGACTTCTAATCGACATGCTAATAAGAGTAGTTTTAAACTTGTAAGCCACTGGTCAATCCTAAATTGTAAAAATTAAACCTGTAAAAACACAGGTATTAACAGAACAAAGGCTGAATTAATATAATTACAAATAAAACCTTTTACAAGTTGTACTAGACATTGCCCCCTTTCTTCCCTTCTTTAGCATTTCCTGCCACCAACCACCTCACCCTGAAACAAAGACAATTTCTTCTGTAGAAAGCAAGCTATCATTTACTCTGAACATAAATAATGGTATAAGAAGGCTGTCCAGAAAGTATCCAGCCATATAATATGAAAAACAGAGGCATTTACAGCTGGATTTTTTCCAGACAGCCCTCATATACAGCCTTGGAGAAATTAGAGGTATGAATAAGATGCTAATATCCTAAGAGTTTAACTATTTTTTCTGTCACACTTTAGGTAAAATATACAGAAGAAACAGTGCCCAAACGCAGATGCTTGTATTCACTATTTCTGGCATTCCATTAATTTCCAAAAAAGAAAAAAGAAAAGCAAATAGCCAAGGGCAACCTCAGAAAAGCAAAAAACAGCTTGACATGACTACTACATAGCAGAAACTTATAAGCATGAAATGATTTGAAAGACAACTATTCCTACAAATAAATACTAGATAATACAAACAACTTTTCCAGTAAAGTTCCATTTTTGAATACTCAGTTAATTGCTTTCCAATTTTCAAGACACTGTGAGAGGAGGGAAAAAAAAATTACATGATTTTTACCTGCTCCAAATGTTTGAGACCCTCTTCATCATCGGGCTCTGTGGAAACACTGCCCATACCAGGAGCACCTACAACCGGCGTTTCAACTGGCCGGAGGGCAGGACTAGGATTGGGAACAGGTGGTGGAAGTATGAGAAGAGAAGAGGATGTATCTGAAGGAATCTGTGGCAGGGGCTGCTGGACATCAGAAACCATTTCTAGAGGAAAACAATGCAGACAGATGAAAACCCTTTAAAATACACACTCTTATGAAAGATAATTGCATTAACAAGTTGGGGTGCTTGCTAAATGGGTTCAACAGAAATGTGAACTGTGTCAAGAATACTACATCTACTCCTTATGAGAAGTATAGTACTTCCCCCTACAATGACAGAAGTACCTCCATAGAATGACAAAATGTTAAGGATTAAAAGGTATCCAGAAAGGCCTTCTACAGTGCCTACCTGTGTCACTAGAGCACCTACCCAATAGTTACAGGTCTACCTCTTGAAAATAAACTGAGTCAGTCTAATTCCTTTCCTTCTTTCTACCATGTCTCTTAACAAATCTTCTCAAAAATGTTCTATCTCATCATCAAAACCTTTACTTAAAATATCTGCAATTATCTTGAATAACTACCTATTTCAAGTCATAACTAATGTAACTCAATACATTACATTTTGGAGGACAATGAAAAACACCTGGAGTCTACCTGTACAGTGCAGGAAGTTGTTGTCAGCAGGAATAAAGACTGCCCAAGAGGTTCTGTGTTGCTTCCTATTTCTAACCTCTCAGTACTCAGGCACTTAAGGAGGAAAGGGAGATGGAAGTAATTAGATACAATTGAGGTTTCCCCTTTGAAACCTTGTTTGTTTAATTACAGATAGCTTCTCCAAATTCATGCTCCTTTCACTTGGCTTCCTCTGCCAAATTTTTTAAAAGGACAATCTATACGATTTGTCTCCACTTCACCACCACCCACACCTGCTACACTGTGACTTCCACACCCATCCCTCCAGTAAAGCTTCTCTCCCAAAGATAAGATGTGACCCAAAGTCCCCAAATCCAGTATTTTCCTCATCCTCATCATCCAACTTCTTAGTAGCATCTGACATTACCCAATTCTAAGCTGAAAACGTTCTGCTTCCGTAGTTTTCCTGCACTCTACACTTGCCTCTGAAGATTTTTTTCTGGTCCTCTTTATCTATCCTCTAAAAATACCCAAGGTTCTGTTCTCAGTCTACTTTTCTATTAACCCGTAACAAGTATATTTAACTTTTAAAATTTTCATTCTCTCTGGTCCTAAACTCTTCCCATCTAGCTGCAGTCCCTTACCCACAACTGCTCTCTGGCCATCTCTACCTAATTTCTCATCAACACCTCAGAATTAATATTTAAAGCTGAATTTATTCTCCTCCCGTCCCAAATGTGACCCTCAACTTCCACTCTTTTTCTATTAATAGTACCATAACCCACTCAGGCACCTCACTCATCTTGGACTCTTCCCTGTCCTTTGCCCTGACATATAAGCAGTGACTATGTCCTACCAATTTCTACTTTGAAATCTCATCTGCCACTACCTCTTTTACAGGTGCACTGCCTCCATCATAAATGACTCCTCAGGAGAACAGCAGGTCACACTGCAGCCATCTGTCATCACAGCAATCTACCCCACACAAGTATCAAATCCGTGTTTGAACCACATTTGCCACCATTCTCCTTTAACATCTCATACTTCATCTAAATAAAAATAAGAGTTGACACCTGTCCATGACTGGACCAGTCTCACTTCTTCACTGCTACCTACTGCTGGAATCCAGCTATACTTACCTCCAAATTCTACATACTATTACTGCAAGACAAATTCAAAGACACTTGCTTCCTGAAACATTCCAGGAGTCTACCAATCATGAATTCATATAGTTTCTTTTTGCCTTTAATGCACAACCATGAAGCTTTCTCAAAATACACATGTATTCTGACCCCATCCTAAAATCTCCTAGAATAAGGCTCCAGGCAGATACATTCAAGAGAATAAACTACATGTAATTTGTGGACACATCATAATTGAAAAATGACTACCACAAATCAAACAGGTCTGAAAATGTGCAAGTCCCATCATGCCTGATACATTAGATAGAGATTCAAATACTCGCTGAATTCTTTCATTCAGTTTTGTTCTAGACATAAAAAATTACCAAGAAATCCTTTCAAGCCCTCAAAATACTAATTTATTGGGCAAAAACGATAAACAGATCTACAGAATATTATACTGCTATGTCAGAAATAGTGCTGGTTGTTTAAGAAACAAGGCATCTAACCTAGCTTGGGAACTTGGGTGAGAGTGTCAGGCACAGAAAATAATAGCATGTGCTAAGGCATTAAGCCAAGAGAATAGGTGTATTTGGGACCTAACAGGCTGTAAGGCTGGTGAATAGAAGATGAAGGAGACCCAGCCTGGTGCTGAAACTGCACAGAGGGCGGCAGATAGATGCCACATCATGCAAGGTCTCATAGACCATGTTAAATAGTGTGAATTTTCACAGTGAATCAATCAATCAACCCTTTAACACCAGGCAGTGCAATGTCATTTCTTAATAGGTACAAGAAGAAACATGGAAATAAACACTAATATTACCTACTAACGTATATAAGCAACTTGAAATCAATACAGTAACACTGGAAGAGATAGACTTTAAGCTTATTCTACAGCTAAGGTGATGGGACTTTCACAGATTCATCCATGTTCTTTTTGGTCTCTTTGGGAACAGCAGCATTTTGGTGTCATCTGGGACATACACAGAGCTTCTCCATGAAAGGAAGGTACCTGTCTGATATGGGAATCAAACTACTGCAGAAGATCACAGTCTGGTCTGCTGAACTGACAGCAGGGTGCTATGTCCTAACACCCTAGGAAGTGACATTCCTGAGCGCCCCCCTGCTTCCTCTAACTGTTTTGGTGAATTCTGGGATGGACACATATGTGTGAAACAGTGTCTAACTAGGTTTACCAATAAAATAATCTATTGTAATGATAGAAGTAGTTCTAGAGGGCATAAATAGAAACCTTTCTTATTGTATTGGTCAGTGGTCACTGGCCCCAGCAGAATGAAATGCTTATTGACTCTCAAATACATACCGTCCCCTCTGCTGGGCACTTTGGTTGGCAGACTATTTTCTGTCTGACTGTCTTCTTCAGCTTTTTCTGTTTGCTCAGTTTTGGGTTCCTCTTTCCTCTCAAACTGTGGTGCTTCCTGAGGCTGATGATCTGAGGGAGTACCTGGTCTAGCAGATGATGTTAAGGTTTGGGGTGTTTCCTCACTAGCTTCTGTAACATGAAGTAATCTTAAATTAACAATTTAGAAAACTTCTGGTTTGATTAAAAAAAAAAAAAAAAGTAAAAGACAAAACTGCCTCACCAACTCCTATTCTGTCTGTCTTCTCGCTCTCTTTCTTATTTGTCTTGTCAGGTTCTTTGGCTTCTTCATTATGGCTACCTTCAGAGTCAGAGCACCCCTCCCCTTCCTCTACAGGCCGGAAGTCCATCTCCTGCTCTTCTGGAATAGGCTCTTTCTGTACTTTCTGTAGCAAAAATAAAGCCAAAGATTAACGACATATTTGGATTTAGGAGAAGGTCAGTGCCTGTCATGACATTTAAAACAAATTGTTTACCTTTAGAGACAGGAATGCTCCAGATGAGTCAAATGTGCCCATTTCTTCCTCAGCATCTTCCAAGCACCACTCAGGTAAGCTGTCCCTGTCATCGTCTATGCTCCCACTGCCAGAGCGCACCCTTCGGTAACCCCGTTCATCATCCCGATCTCGAAAATCAAACTCAAACCTTCGCCGCCGTTCCATGTGTTCCCGCCAGCCTGCAGAACGAGGGCCATCTGGGATGAGGAGGAGGACACAAACCTTAGAGAAGTTTTATGACAGTACTGGAAAACTAAAATCATGAATAGGAAATAAAGGAGCAAACTACAACTGAAAGTAAATTCAAATGGATCAACCTACTAAAGAAAAACCCGGGCAAATTACATGAAGTTCAGAGCTCAGAATATGAATACCATCACTAGGTGATAGTAGTTCACTTCATTAAATATCAAGCTACAACATACAGCTTTTAAAGATGCACTGTAAACAAATCACTTTTAAAGGTCACTTTATTCAAAGTATATACTTTTAATTAGTAAGCTGTAGCTATCTGACTAAAATGCTGCTTAGCCACTCACATGGCCCAGATTTATAGCACTGGACAGCTTTCCATACTAAAGTCCATGCCCTCCCTGTGGAAGGTCTTTAAGATTTTCTTTCTTCTCATGAAAATGTCACTCTTTATGATAAGACCAGCTCCCAGTTTCAATGCCTACCTGCTAGTGCCAAGATCCCATCTATAATTCTGAATTCCAACAAAAAATCATGGAACTATAGCACTGATAAGTGTCACAGAGATTTTATATAGCCCACTATCCTAAATTCATAGTTTAAAAAACAAAAATTCCGAAAGAAGTAACTTGCAAATGGCAAAGCAGAACTAGTATCCAACGCTGCATCCTCTACTGCTTTTTCCACAATAAATGCTTACTCCCCTTTCTTTCCCCTTCTTCCCTCTCCTAACTCTCCCTAGGGAGTGTTTATTTCCATATAACACCCCCAGGGACATTCCTAAATCCACCCT
This sequence comes from Lyroderma lyra, assembly GCA_004026885.1. NCBI lineage: Eukaryota > Metazoa > Chordata > Mammalia > Chiroptera > Megadermatidae > Lyroderma > Lyroderma lyra. Next base: position 83,956 of record PVJL010003942.1, read on the forward strand.
AGCATATAATTTATTACATCCACTATCCAGCAGAAAACGATGCCTAAGAATAAAAGATCCTAGTTAAAATATTTTTTCTAAAAATGAAAGAGAAACTTGTCAAAATCTGACTAATCTGAGTCTAAGAGAGTCTTAAAAAGAGAGGCAGGTTTTATTTAACCTATTAGAATTTTCTATCCTTGACTGCTTCCTCTGTGGGAGATATACACAGAAATGAGGCCAAAGTGAAATGTTCTCACTACCGAGGCTCAGTTTGCTAAAACCAGCCATCTAAAAATCAAATGGAAAACTAAAGGGCAAAATGTTAAAATGCCAAATACAGGTAGCTCACAAAAAGGTAAGAAAACATCATTCTCCCATTCTTCATCCTTTACTTTACAATAACAAAACACTATTTACTACCTTTTATGAAAACCAAGGAATGATATATCCAGATTCCTTAAATGTAAACCTTGAGTGATTACTCAAAAGAAGTATTCATGATCAAAGGCTGAATTCCAGAGCACTCTTTCACTACTATCATGTCTAACCCGTCTCTAAGTAAGTATGCACTATGATAGGAATCTATCCTTCTAGGCATCTGGCTCATGTTTCTCTTACTGATTTTCCTATGTGCAGCTCCCAAACTGGAAGCTTAGCTGCCCCTTAATGCTCCCACCTCCATCCATACCCAGCTGTGAGCCCTACTATTATAAAACAGTTTTGTTGTCTTACAAATAGCAAATTAAACTTTATTTACGAAAGTAAGCGTAGAGGGTAAGGCACATCTATAGCTCATTAAGACTGACCTCTGCTTCATAGATCTGACATTAGAACTAGTCTGACACTGTTTTCACAAGATAAAATCAGTCAAAATCACTGTATTTAAAATTTTTATCAAATCCTAATAAAAGATCAACTAAAACCTAAGAAATGTTAAGAATAACTTATAACAACGGATATAATCAGACAATTTTTAATATAATAGGTTGAAAGAGATAGTATTCATTTTTTTAAATGCCTATTTAGTGTTTTTTCAGCCCCATATTTCTTTACATGCCTCCAAACTATCTTTATAAAATATAGATAAAATATAGATTAAAAAATGTAGAAAACTGTCAAGTTGATGACAAAACTGACATGAAAAGGTAAATATTAGGAAGAAAAATGTAAAAAAAAAACACAACATATATCCAAAACCTAAGATGTAGGTTGAGGAGATGCAGTGGTAGAATAGAACACTGAAGCTCTACTTTGCTCAAGTCCCTTTAATAGAATCAACATCAGACATTTGGGCCCAGAAACACTTCATCTTCCAAAACATTCACCTTGTTTGTTTTTGACCAGCTGGAAGTTTTCTTCCCCCTCAGCCCAGATCCTGTGCATTCTCCCTGAGCGCTTGTTGGGAACATAGTCTACAAACCCTCTGCTTACAGGCAAGCTCAGCACAAAATGCCATGATGCCTTGAAGAGAACAGTAACATCTGGTTGCCCAGGACACACATGGACGCAAACTGCCTCGGTAACTGGGGTGTAAACAATGCCCACCGATGACAAAAAAACTCGCCAAAAAGGCAGTCACATAAAGCATCATAACTTCATCCAAAGATTGATTTCGCTAAGTTTCTACCTACCCACAACTCCATAAAGCCTGTTAATGTTTGCTCAGAGCAAGACTACTGGTTTTGCTAATAACCTGATTTTTAAAAATAAAAAGTTTACATTATTATAATGTTGTTTGTTAATGATAAGCTCCCTTGGCATATAGTTGATAAATTACATTATAATCGTGAAATTCAAAAGAGATATACACACTCTGTGTGCTTCAGTTCTGCATGACCCCACGATTCAAACCAGAGTGGCATCTGATTATCATGAGGCACAGAATCAGCACTCTGGTAGGGGATGAACTTTGACACAAAGCACCACTGTCTTCAATTACCAGCATATCTAATGTCAGGGAAGAAACAGTTTGAAGCATTCTTCAGAGTCAAACAGGAGAACTTAACAAAACCACTGATCGCTACTATTCCCTCTCCTTTTTGTAAAGTTAGAGGGACAAAGAAATGAACTTATGATTATTTTTGACCTGGGTTTAAAGTTTATTCTACAAATAAGCATAAATCATATTTTCAGGACAAAAAAAATTTGAAAGAATAAATCTTTTCTTCTGCAGAAAAAAACATTTTAGGGAGAACGAGCACATGTTCATAAACAAACACATAATTACACATTTATAAGTTTTAAAGTGTGCTTAAAAAAAGGCTCAAAGATTTATGAGTTAGACAAAACCAAACGAAACCCTCTCCATTATGCAGTTAAGGGTTAAGTGTTTTCCATTAAACCAAACTACTTGCCCCAGAAAAATAAGTATTTTAATCAACTGAATAGATACGGAAAAGTTTTATATTGAAAATTTTTGTAGTAGTAAGACTGCGTATGATGACATAAATAATGACTTTTTTTTTTTTAATGAGTTTATCTTTTCCTCTTATTCCCTAACAATTTCCACCCATCCGCAACAGAATTCTTACCAGGACTATGAGGCCGCCACCTCTCTGCATCCCTTCTCGATCCAGCTAGTCGCCAACCTCCATCTTCATCTTCTCCATTTTGTTCCTCTCTAAAAATACGCCAATTTTCACTTTCTGATCGTATAAATTCATGTTTTCTCCCAACTGATGTTGGTCCACCATCCTCAAAATTTGGTCTCCCTGTAAAAACAATAAAAATAAAAAATAAGAAACATAAGCCTGAGCCAGTAAAAATTTTGAAAACGAACTTCACTGCTCCATTCAAGTTCTTCTGATAATGTGTCCATTTCAACGTTCAGGCAGACTACATGAAGTAACAACATAGGAGGTCAAACAATTAATTTCCAGAACTCACCCTAGAAGAAGTGCTACATAACTCATTGCTCAATATCACTACGGCACTGGTTCCCAAGGGTGGTAAGCGTACCCCTGGGGTACGTGAAAAAATAAATCGGTAACGGCGAAAAAACAAGTAAAGTAAAAAATGCAAAACATTAGTTATGGAACAATAAATGTTAAGTTTGAATCATCGTTAATGGGGGCATTTCAAAACTGGATCACATTAGCGAATGATGATTGGTGAGGCCATGACTATGACCCCCCCCTTCCCCCAAACCGCTCTTCTACAAATCTCTATGTAGTTTCAGAACAGTCCATTTTTGATATTTCTAGAACTTCTCCAAACATATAAATACATCCATAGCCACACTGTTTAATCAGTTTAGTTAGAGTAAAAGTAAGTGCGTTGTCTTTAACCGTGATTTTTTTCCAAGCAGTATTTTTATTTAATGTTTAACATAGTTTCAGTTATTACTATCAGTGATTTTTAAGATTATGTGTCAGTGGTTGAAAACTAGAATGGTTAAAAAACCCGAAACTTGATGTGGATTATAACCCATTGCCAAGTACTTCTCAACACGTGTCCTCAGCTACGAGCACACCCACACCAGGAGAGAGAAAGGTGCGGCCTCAGATACTGCACAGAAGCAAAGGAAATACTCTGAAGAGTGTAGTAAATGTGGATGTTCATTTGTAGGGGATGATGGCTGTCCTAAGCCTCTGTGTGTTGTGTGTGGGGAAATATTATCTAATGTTGCATGAAACCCTCTCTACTCATGCGACATTTAGAAACTAAGCTTCCTATGTATAAAAACAAAAAAATACATTATTTTTGGCACTCAAAAAAGCATCCAGCTGTTACATGATGTCAGGAAAGAAAGACAATGAGAATATAGTAGAGGCTTCATACCATATTGCTTATTACATAGCTAAATCTGGTAAAAAGCACACCGTAGCTGAAGATTTCATCCATTTCTCCTTGTATTAAGGATACTGTTTTTTGTATGTTTGGGGAAGAACATGTCTGCAAAATCAATACTATCTCATTTTCAAACAATATACAATGTCTCGACGAATTCAGAAAATGCCTGATGATATTGAAGCTGCAGGGGTAGACAGACTTAAAAAAAGTAAATCTTTTCCATCCAGGTCAAATGAAAGTGTAGATGTTGCTGACTTACCTATCTTTCTTGTCATCGCAAGGTACCTGTAAAAAATGAAATTGAGGAAAACTTGTTGCTTTGTTACCCCCTGACAGAGAGTACCACGGGTGAACATCTTTTTAATGCAGTCAATGCTTATTTTATTGAAAAGATATTAGCTGGTTGAATTGTTGTGGTGTATGCACTGACGGAGGCAAGCCTATGTCAGGCTGTTTTATAGGCCTATGCAGCTGAATTAATGAAGTAGCTCTCTATGTACCATGGAGTCACTACTGCATTCACTGAGTCTTGCATCCAAGACTCTTCCTGGTGAATGAACTAAAGACGTTCTTGATGAGGCTGTAAAAGTTGTGAGTTTTATTAAGTCACAACCACGAAACTCCAGGTTGTTTAAAGCGCTGCGTGAAGAAATGAACAGCACTCATAGCACATTCATTCCTTTTGCATACAGAGCTAAGGTGACTATCTCCTGGCAAAGAACTTAAGCAGAGGTTTGAACTTAGACATGAAGTCCAGGTAGTTTTTGAATTGCTTCTCTCTTGCTTCAAAGTCTTACATATTTATCAGTTATTTTTTCTAGAAAGAAACAAACTCAACTTGGGACTTCAAAACAGCTCAATCACTATTTCAAAGTAACCAACAAGACTGAGTCAATGATTAAAAAACTGGACTTTTGGGAGGACCAACAACAAAATGGTGGCGTGAGAGGGCAATGACAACTAAGAAAACACCTAGAACTCAACCAAGGACCCGCTACACAATGCACAATCACAACTAAGAAACCTACACGTCACATTAAGGTACCTGCAGGCGGGAAGAGGGTTAAAAAGGGAGAAATAAAGGGAAGAGCGGGGAGGCCACCGTGCAGTTCTGCTCTGGAGCTCAACTACTGGGGGCAGGAAGAGGAAGGCAGCGGCAGAGAGAGCTCCAGGCCTCATTTGGTCCCTGTGACAGAGGAAAGGGGGCCCCCAGGCGGGACGGGAGATACCGCACCCACCTCACTGTGGCCCCAGGAAGTGCAGACCGTTTTGCAATCCACAGTAGCCGGACTTCTCTGCGGTTCCCAGAGGGGGAGCGGCTGGGCAGTGAGGAGCTCCAGTGGAGAAGGAGAGGGACAGAGGGGGCTGCCCACGCTTTCTCAGCCCACAACCAGGACGGTCTGAGAGACCAGCATACAGGACTGACCCCAAGGCTCAGGGTAGAGTCCATGTGCAGGCAAACCCAGAACAGAAAGGTGCAATCACACCCAAACTCCCTGCACGGCCCCCCGGAGCCACAGGAAGAAAACAAAGCCACAAACACCCCTTCCCCACAGACCTCTGCCTGCCCAGTATCAGCAGCGAACACCAAATAAACTGCAGCAGCGAGGCTCCAGAGAGGCTGCAAATATGGGAAACCAGAGAATTAGAGAGATGGGGACAAAAGACCCATCAGAAACAGAGCTCAAAGCAACGATTATAAAAATGCTTAAGGAAATTAATGATAATTTCAACAGAGAGATAGTAAGCATTAAAGAAGACTTACAAACCATTATAAAGGACCACAGAGAGATAATGACTACATTAACTGAAATGAAGAACGGAATAAAAGTCACCAAACTAGATAAAATAGAAGCACAAAGCAGTAATTTGCTGGAAAAGCCAGCAGAAGACACCCATTTAGAACAACAGATAGATATAAGAATCTAGAAAAATGAGGACAGTTTGAGATTCCTCTGGGACAATTTTAAGCAGAAGAATATCAGAATCATAGGTGTCCCAGAAGGGACAGAGGAAAAGCAAGGGATCAAGAAATTATTTGAAGAAATAATGACTGAAAATTTTCCTAACCTGGCGAAGAAAATAGACATTCAAGTCCAGAATGCACAGAGAATCCCAAACAAAACGATCCCAAACAAGAACACACCGAGACACATCATAATTAAAATGGTAAAGGTTAAAAAAAAAGAGCAAGAGAAATAAATGCAAGTAGTAACTTATAAAGGGACACCCATTTGATTCTCAGCGGATTTCCCATCAGAAACTTTACAGGCCAGAAGGGGTTGGCAGAAAATATTCAACATGATGAAAACCAAGGAGCTACAACCAAGAGTAATATATCCAGCAAGGCTAGCATTCAAAATTGAAGGACAGATAAAGAGCTTCTCAGATAAAGAAAAGTTAAAGAAATACATCACCACCAAACCAGTACTACAAAGAAATGTGAGAGGGACTTCTTTAAGATGGGAGGAGGGATGGGAGAGTGGGTAAAATAAGGGAAAGGGATGGAGAAATTTGATATGTTATCACAGAATCGAAAGCAACAAAGAAACAAAACTCATGGACACAGTCAATAATTTAGTAATTACCTGAGGGTAAGGGGCGGGGGGGAAGGGATGGGTACACAAATATATGGTGATGGAAGGAGAACTGACTCTGGGTGATAAACACATACTACAACACACAGATGATGTACTGTAGAATTGTACATCTGAGACTGATGTAATTTTTACTAATCAATGTCACCAAAAAAGAAAAAATTAAAAAATTAAAAAATAAAACCAAACATAAAAACCCTGGACTTTTGGAAAGCCTGTATTGAAAGAGGTCAGCCTGAAGTTTTCAAAACTCTGCACAACTTCATACCTGAGAATGACTTGCACCTATCGCAAAATGTGAAAGGGAGTATTTTAAGTCACCTGGAAGATCCTAAAAATATCCTTTTATAAGTACTTCCCTCAACATGGAAAAGAAAACAAGTGCCTTGCAGATCCCTTCAATGAAGAATTCTTCAAAGTAGCTAAACAACGTTATCAATGAAAAAGAGCAGTTAATTGAACTTTCAAACAATTCTTCTTTAAATTCTGATTTTAGTAAAGTATCTTATTATCTTCTGGGTAGATGTCAGTGAGGAATACGAACAGTTCAGTGAGAAGGCACTCAAATACCTCTTGCCATTACTAATACTGAACTATTACTACATTTGCCACTGTGCACTTACATTAGTAGTACTGTACTAACAACTCGGTAAGGTGTCATAACCTTGGCAAGGTTATGTGCTGCCAACATGACCTCACTTCATGGTGGCAGACTCGCAAACTTAACTGTCAGATTTCGGGGAATGACGACAGCTCTGATGGCCTTCAGAGAGAGTGTTCCAAAATTGTTTTGAATGTTGGATCAGGCGCTGGCATCGGCGCACAGCTTCCCAAGGGGAGTTCTTCGAAGGTGATCGTAGTGATAATTCAGCAATAAGGTATGCAGCACTTTTTCTAGGATGAGTTCGCGAACTTAATTTTCTGACTTTGTAGATTATTAAATACATTTCTTAAAGCTGGATGTTCATAGACTTGGCAATTATTTGTTCAACAAAAATAACATGCATTGAAAAAAAAAAAGAAAAAGGGCATGCAATGAAAAGTGAATCCACCTTCACCCTACACAAGACCCGCATAGTCTTACTCTCCACAAGTAACCACCATCAACAGTTTCTGCTAAAGTCTTCCCACAACTGTCTATGGCTATAATTATGCATGTATATGACGACTGTCCAGAAAAAACCCCAGCCATAAATGACTCCACTTTTTGTATTGCATGGCTGGCTACTTTCCAGACAGCCCTCTTATACAGATCACACACCTGTATTCATTTACATTAACACATCCTCAAAACATTATACATGTTGTTTTGTACCCTTGCTATTTTCACTTAACAGTGTATCCTGACAATCCTTCTTTACCAGCATGTACTATTTTTTTTAAGTCACACAGTATTTTAAATTATGTAACTTAATTTTATCAACTTCTACAGGCGATTCTGCCCAAATAGGGTATCTGTAAATATCAACCTCTTTTATTCCAAAACAGATTGTAAACTCAAAGGCAGAGACTGTGAGCTATAATTTTTCATTTACTCTAACACCCAGTACATTGTAGGCATACAACAGATTGCTTTTGAACAGAATTCAAAGCTATGTCAAATGTGAATTGAAGATGTATCAAAGGTGCTAAAATATAAGATACTACACATCTAAATACTTTCCCCAATAGCAACAGATACTTGTTTCTACCGTAATGTTCTAAGTCTGAATAGAATTCTTCTAAAAATTAAATTAAATTAAAATGCAGTATTGGTTTTACTTTGGTCTAATTGAGTAGACTTCCTAAGGAGAAAGAGCAGTAAAAGGGCACCTGTGTGCATGTTTGACACACAGCCAAAAATGGTGTTTATGGAAAACTTCAGATGGAGCAAGGAGGCGCTCTGCCAAAAAAATCTACAGCTGTGAGCCTTGGAACTTACAAATGCCCAAACTCCAAAAGCAAAAGTGGAATTATGGGACGGACTTTGAAGCTTGTTTATGTGCAAAGTTTTCTAGCAACTAACTTTGTATTCCTCTGTTCAATACACATTATCTGATTGACACTAAAAATATTTTCTAATGTCAGAGAAAACAGAAAAAGGGAATGCCATCCAGGTCTTAGTATCTACTTGCCCCCCGCCCTCCAATTACTTGTAAACAAAACTCAAAGTGGCTAGGATAGAGTAGTTTAAATTCCATATCCAGAGATTTGTAACTCTTCTCCCACCCTAACCTCTGAGGGGCAATAATCTGCTCCACGGTAACCTGGGTCTTGAAAACTCAGCAATTCCAGGCTGGAAGGGAGAGACTGGAGGGGCTGCAGGATATGAGAAATCTCTTTAAAAGTGTCTTATGTGGGTTGAATATGCCCCATGCCCCTCCAATCCTCATGCTTGTTGTCTGCTGGTATGCACCCAGATGCTGCCGGCAACCTCTGGGGAAGGAAGACAAATAGCGTGCGAGCTTGAATGCAAAACTGGACAGAGACCAGGCACATTCTAAAGAGAGCTAAGTGTATCATGTAAGAAAGCACACTGGACACCAGGGCTCAACTTTTGAAGTTGGGAGATACCTACATACAAGGCAGGACATTCACTCCAACTAAAAGTTTTGTTGTTTTCAAGTACCATTATGGATTATATACTCAATTACTTTAGCCAAAAAGAAAAGCAAACACCTTTAGGGGCAGAGAGCTGAATTTAATAAAGAATAACCTACCTGGTCTTGGCACCTTGCTTAATCATTATAATTCTGAATAAAAAAATAAACCAATCAATGAACAGATATCTAGCATTTATGTTCATTCACAGAAGAGATGTTTTATAGCCACCACCAACTGAAATCATTAATTCTGTTTAGATGAGAGCACCCACGTGTTTTAGGATGAAGCTGGCTATTATCTGTGCCAGTATCAGTCTCACCTCCGCTGACCTGACAACCTCAACCCAAATGAAGTTCACTGCTCAGGCTACTTGTAATGGGAGTGCTGTGCTCCTAAGTGGGCTCTCCAGAGCCGGTCTACATTACCCATACAGGTAGCAATTAGGAACCACTGTGTACAGATCATAGCAGACTTTCAAATTACAGAAATCCCAGAAACCAGAACACTTCTTCACTTGAGACATTTCTTTCTTGATGATCTTTCTGCCACATCATGTTTGCCTCAATGTATTTTAAAATGGAGTGTATTTTAAAAAGAGGCTTCTAAGTTTGGTAAAATTCTTCATTATCTTGTTTGCTATAATGTCTATTCAAGACACATGGCAGATACACTTTAGTACTTGTGCTTTCTGATGGGCAGTGCTAACTGTATTTACTCTGGCTTTCCTCCCTCAATCAGTTAACTGGCAACTGATATAAAGTATAATTCCTACCAGTACAGGCAAGAAATGAGCATCACATCACAAATCTCTCCTTTATGCTTTTACCTTCCCTAGTTTTGAAGGTCAGAGTTTCCAATGCTGTGTCTGAACTTGTACTGAAATGTTTGGCACTAATAAAACAAAGAAAGAATTAATATATTTTTTTAATTGTGGGGGACAGGAAGGAATCTACAAAGGCGGATTTCACTTTCTAAGTAGCATTATATTGGTCTACATTAATAATTTTCCCAGCAGGCCTTCCATGATTTTACTTTGAATAATCGCAGCCTTTGTTTCTAAGATCCTCTTACATGTGACATTTGATCAAAGTTTTAAAATCAGCAGCTAATGGAGGTGGAGAAAAGTACTGCTCAGTAAGGCATTGCACGAAGCCACCCCAAAGCTCATTTCAAGGTTTCTACAAGCTGGATCACAGATGTTTTTCAGCTAAACACTATTTAGATGTTAAGTTAAATTTTCTGTACCCTGAACATTTTGTTTTATTGCATATCACACTTCTCATTAAGGAAACATCCCCTAAACATCACTAAAGCATGCCTTAAGACAATTCTTCTGTCCTTTCACACAGGTGTGTTTTTTTAAAGATAAGTACAAGGTACAAAACAATTAAGTTTATTCTTATTCAAGGTCTCTGTACACAGCCTTAAAATAAAAAAGTCTGCCTCCTTGCCCCTCCCCACCAAAAGATGTCAGGTATCTAAATTACCTAATATAGCTAGTTCTAGAATTAGTGACAGCCATTCTGATGAGACAGGATATGAAAAGAAAACTGGTAAAAATCAATTCATACCTAACAGTCCTCATCCAAGGATATCTTCCCCAAAGAAATGGAGGGGGAAAAAAGAGATTAGTAAAGGAAATATCTCACACTTCAACATGCTATATAAGGAAAGACGGCTGAAAGGAAATCTTGCAGGGAATTTTATCCCTTTGAACTTTTAAATAAACTCTTAAGTAAGATTATGCAAACTTACTAAAAGACCGGTCCAGATTAGAGGGAAAAAATGCGCCCTTTCTCCAAGTCAGTTCTAGAGGCTCTCTCCAGAGTTGCTAAGGTTTGTGTTGGGTAAAGAAAGCCCTCCTAACAAACCTGCATTCTTTTCCACATGATCAGAGCTAATTGGCCCCCCTGCAGACTCAGTGACCAATCACATCAGCTTCAGCGGAAACCAGCCCCCACAACATTATAAACAGAGGAATGTGAACTGGAAACTCAGACCAAGAAGAAACCTACAAACCAGGCTTGTAGAGTAAAATTACCTCATCAAAAAGGCAGACTCTGAAAGTTTCCTCAAGACCTACCACCTGTGCATATAGGCCGACCCAGTAAAAGAACTGGTGAGTACGTGAAATAATATTCATTCTTATTTCTTTCCTTAAGGGGAAAAGAGAAAGAAATTGACTGGCAAATTGAGACAGAGCTAGATACTGCCAACAGAATTTTAAGACAAAGATTATTACCTATAGGGTCATACATTAAGGTTCTTTATTATTTTTTCTTAAATTTTAGAAATAGAGTAACAGGCCTATTGATAGGATTATTGGAAATTTTCTTTTCAGTTCTTTTATTAAATGTATACTAACTCTCCATTGTAATATAAAAAGGAGTAGAAAAGAAAAACACTAAAAATTTTCAGGAACTTTTCTGTTGAAAGAAATTAAAGAACCTAAAATAAGCATACAAAAACAAATGACAAAAAGAAAAAATACTTTGTTTTTATTTTCTTAATCCATGAAGAAAGTGATGAGTATCCTAATTTTAAATGTTAAGTATGGCATTACTGAAATTAGATGTTTCTTTCTGCAAATAAGAATCTCTGAGCTTATATAATGGTTAGAACTCACATTGTTTGCCCTAATTATGGAGGGGCAGGAGAGACAATTAGAAGAGTCTCTAGCCTATACAGTCTTAAAAGTGTTTATATCAGAGGTGAAGAAATACATAGTAATACTGTAATTTAACATTTGTTGTTATAGCCTATATCTTAACTGTTTAGTATGAAATATACTACCACATTACAACATGGCAATAAGAGACATAGTTTTTAGAGCTACAACCTAATGAATAGTATGAATCCATTATTTTGATGACCAATAAAGCAGCCAAACAATCATTTTTATAAAGTACTATTTTTTCCATCAAAGATTATAAACGGACAAAAATTTTACAGCCCGCATCCAGATACCAGCAAACCTTCCCAAGCTTCAATTCTACTTTCTATTGGGATCAGTTGATAATGATCATAAGTACAAACCAAGATAAACACAATCAAAGCCAACAGAAACAAACTGATGGTTACCAGATGGGAGGCAGGCAGAGGAAATGAGAGAAAAAGGTGAGGGAGATCAATAAGTACAAACCACCAGTTATAAAATTAGTCATGGGGATATAGTATCAGCATAGGGAATATAGTTAATAATATTGTAATAACAATGTATGGTGACAGTTACTAAACTTTTCATGGTCATCACTTTATAAGGCATATAAATGTTCAATCACTATGTTGTACACATGAAACTAAGTAATATTGCATGTCAACTATAATTAAAAAACAAATTTTAAAAAATGCACTGTGTGCATGCAGGGATATGAAAATTACTTGGAAATATAACAGCATAAACATAATACCTGCCCATCAGACACTTTTAAATCTGGTGGAAGAAAAATCTGCATATATCAGGCAACAATTACATAATTTTTAAATGTCACATGAGCACACACAAAACCATATAGAAAAAAAATCATACAGAAAACCTGTATTAATTGAGGGAAATGGTAATACATTTACAAACATGAAGGGTTCTAAGGGATCACGTTATTGAAGTCCCTCTTCTTTTTTTTTTTAATATAAGGAAGCAAGTGCAAGGGGATTGGGTGGCTTGGCCAGACTGACACAGCTACGTAATCAACAGAGCCATAGCCTAGCTAGCAGGATTCCTCACCTTGTCTTCCTTATGCTAAACACGCTGATTACATGAGTTAAATGGGGATCAAATTCTTACTCCTCTCAACTAATCCACTTCTCAACACAATCTAAAAAGATCTAGCAAGGTTTTATATACAAAAAAGATTCTGCTTTGCTGTTTTGATATTAACCTTTTGCTTCTCTGTTCAAAGGTTTTTCCATGTATCTTGTAGTTCGCTTCAAGAGAAAAGGAATGAAATTGTAAAAGCCTAGAGCATGAGTGCTACAAAAACTGTAGGTAACAAGCTACAATCCTGAAAAGGCCCAAATGAGAATAATTTTGTTAGCTATTTTATGTATAGAAAGGCTATCTCCCCAGGTAAAGCATTTTAGAATTTAATAAAGCAGGCTGGAAATCAAGAATCAGAGCGCTTTCTGAACCCTCCAAATTATTATGAAACACTAATCCATCAGTGGGGTTCCTTAAGCGGAAGAAGCATTAGTGTAGAGGTCTGAGGTGGGCATTTTCACCCAAGCAGGAAACAAGGATGATGCAAAACCACACAGTGGTTCACAGCCAACTATTCTTTACTGTTATATCCTTCTTCTTCAAGTGTCAAAATGTCTTATATAAAATTACGATGATAGTATTTTATTTTTAAAATCATTTTCTCACCCGGCAAAATACAAATTTGACAATGCTATGTAAGAACTTTGCCCTACACGTTTTGTTTTAATTCTACTGGTCTGTAGAATCCTAGACTGTGTAATAATTCTGATTACACTAATCTTCAAATCTTGCAAGATGTCTTTCTTAACAATGTATTTCTTGCCTACAATTCATAAGTCTGAACCTAAGCAAGCATTCCTAAAGAACAGACATTCTGTAGTGACTTAGAACAAAATTAGTCAAATAGAACATGTGTTATTCATATTCATGAAGGCTAATATGCAGGGTCAGAATGTCTATTGCTGAGGCAATATGGCACTAATTCTGGACTTCGGGCTCGGCATGATATTCACCACTATTTGCTACCTTTGTGATCTTAAGAAACTCACTGTGTTTCAGTTTCATTATCTGTAAAATGGGGATAATGATGATATTTATTACTGTGAAAGTTAAGAAACATTATTAATAACAAAAAACCAATTAAAATACTTACTGAGAGGTTATTCTTACTGAGAGGTCCAGGCAATGCCTATTAGTTTCACACGAGTTAATACATGTGAAGTGTCTGGTATGATTTCTGGCACATAACAATATATATAAGCTAGTATTATTAAGTGTTATTGTCATAAGAATCATATATAAAGTTAACAGTGGTTCAAAATAAATACTTGAGAAAGTTATGGGTAAAAGAAGAGTGCCTACTAAAGGTACTAAAAAATCTGGCTGTCAAAGACTATTTTGTGAATGCAATAGCAATTATCATGGGAGAGATTTTTACTTCACTAAACTCTCCAGACAGCTTCTTGTAGTATTATTAAAAAAAAAAACAAAAATAACCAGCTGTGAAGTTAACCACATTCGGATAATAATCCAAGGCTCCCATCTGCCCTATGTAAATTTCTTATACCTGTCCAGTCCTCAGTGACCTCATATGAAAAATGGGACAATAATGTCTATCTTGCTATAAAATACCAACGACTTAGGAGATAATGCAATATGAAAGCACATAGCACAGTGCCTATGAATATTTTGCTGTTGTTATTATTTCCCAAAGGGTAGAGAGCAGTTATTCTAAAACATTTAAAGAATCCAGCAAAATGAGTCATTCAATAGTGGTGCCAAGAAAAAAATATACTAAACAAAATTATAATGACAACTTATTAGGAATAATTAAGCATAAAATATTAATGCCCTAAGATTTTTTTTACGTTTATAATATGAACCTGAAATCACTATCTAATCTAAATAAATCAGTCTTTCCAGTGATCCATCACTAACTTAAACCTAAAGAAAATGCAAGAGAATGTCCCTAATATCACCAATAAATGATAAATTAGCCTCAGGACAAAAGAGAAAATATATACCCAGCTGGCCAATGTTCACTTCCAACAACACCGGAAAGCAGTCTCCAAAGTCCTAGACCTAGGGAGGATCCAACAAACACAAGCAACAACCTAGCTCCTCATGCCTCTAATCCACTTAAGCATCACTGTCCTTCTAAAGGTAGGAAGGGAATCTGCAAGACTGCCATGGGCACCTACTTCTAAAAGAAGCAAGGAAAAGAGTCCCATATAACTCCTAGTACTGATTGTTGCAAAGAAGAGGAGCACTTCTGTATTTCCCATTATGCTCCTGGTAGCAGCCTCTACACAAGTCTTAAAGATACCTCTGACATACAAGGATGGGCAGAGAAAGCACACATTAGATTTCTACTCATCACACAGAGAAAAGGGTAACCACTGATGAATACTGTTTATAGCTAAAAATCGTTATTAATTATCTTTTTTAAATTGCCATTTGATGTCTTAATGATTATTTTAGTTCATTAAATTCAAAGTGTTTTTCTTGTGACTTATTTACTTTCAAAATTACTATGAACTAAGAATCTCTACCTAGAATTTCTTATTTTGCCAAGAAAAATCTCTCTCCACCCCACCATGTAATCATTATCTAGAATATTCAAACAGAGCAGCACTCCATCAGCCAAGGAAGAAAAGACCCCATGAAAATGGCCAGAGTGACAAAAAAAAAATAAAACCTAACCACAAAACTTTCAATAGGCTAACTATGAAGCATATATAAGAACTACGGGTCTCTCAAAACTTAGCCTTGTCCTAGCACTAAGTTTAGCTTCAAAACATTTGCAGACAATTTAACAATACACTTCCAAATGATTTCTATTTACTTATACAAAGGAACACATATATTTAACATTCCTTTTAATTATGAGTTACTCATAATGATAAATAAATAATTATGAAAAGTTTTTATTTACAGATAATGTTCACTCAAATCAATAAATACCTGATACCCAGACTTGTACAATGTGTCAATAAGCCATGAACCATAATCCCAACCCTCAGGGATTTTAATATACACTTGGAATGTTAAAATGCCAAACAATATTTTACAAGTTATTCTAGAAAACAATAAGATCCTAAGGCAACTCGTGATTACTTATCAAATGATTAACTACATAAATGCCGCCTCATGTAAACAAAGAGAAGAGAGACAGCTGTCAGACTGGAAAAGCCTGCTCAGTAGTCAGGAAAACATTCCAAAGAAATTACAAAATGAATGAGATCTCAGAATTTCCTAATTGTAGAACAGTTAAGCGTGACTAATTTACTCTCAATTTCAGAGATTTACAGCGTGAGATGGATGGCAGTAATTGCAAAGCTATTGCTCCTCTCCTAACTCAGAGATACCGGAGGATGGTTACCAAGGATGGCCACAGCACACTTCAAATGGATGGCGCTCAAAGAGGTCTTGTGTATCTTCGAGATGCTTGGGGAATCCTAATGGACATGCGCTGGCGCTGGATGATGTTGGTCTTTTCTGCTTCTTTTGTTGTCCACTGGCTTGTCTTTGCAGTGCTCTGGTACGTGCTAGCTGAGATGAATGGTGACCTGGAACTAGATCATGATGCCCCACCTGAAAACCACACTATCTGTGTCAAGTACATCACCAGTTTCACAGCTGCATTCTCCTTCTCCCTGGAGACACAACTCACAATTGGTTATGGTACCATGTTCCCCAGTGGTGACTGTCCAAGTGCAATCGCCCTCCTTGCCATACAAATGCTTCTAGGCCTCATGCTAGAGGCTTTTATCACAGGTAACTGTTTTTGTTCTTTAAAAAAATGGTGAATGTTTTGGAAAGGGTACAGTCAGTTATAAACAGTTGTGTTATAGAATCATTTATTTGCATTACTAGCACATAAAGCCTGAGATTGAAAAGAGAGTCTAGGGACAAACAATAGGAGAGATTATAAGAAACCTAACTCTAAACTTAAACTTTACTTATTGGAATTTAAGGAAAAAGGGATCATTATGACAGTAACTTGCAACATCTTATCCCCCACTCCACCAAAAATGAACAAAAGTTCTAATGGGAGTTTTTCAGAGAAGCTAAATATTTCATTAAATAAGTGAATAAGTATCAGCACATATTTTGACAGTTATTTTATCTAACAGAGGAATTTGATGTTTTTTTAAAAACTGGGCTAGAATTTTCCCCTCTGAGTTCACCTTTTCAGCATTTATTCAATGTTAGTGAGCCCAGAGCACCAAAATCAGCCTTGTATGTTGAAGAACAAGTATATACATCCTTAGCAAACTGCACTGGAAATGTGGTCACAGAATTATAAAATTTGGTTTATATACTGGTAATACACTATATACAATTAAAATAGAAAAAAGAAAGAAATGTAGGCAACAAAAAAACAATAGCATCAGCAACATCTGTAACTTTGATACAAACAGAAATCACATATATTTTCATATCATGCTATAATACATCAAAACTACAGCACTACACCCACCACTATAATTTGTTATTTAATGTACTAAAAAAGCATATAGAGTACTATAAAACAACTTTTTTAATGTTCAACTAGATTTCAATATATTTGGTTTCCTTTGTATGGTTTTTGTTTTGTTTTGTTTTGTTTTGTTTTGTTTTGGGGGGGGGGGGGTAGTTCCCTGGCTGGGAATCAAACCCAGGCCACAGCATTGAGCGCACAGAAGCCTAGCCACTACACCCAGGGAACTCCCTTCCTCTGTATGTATTTTATTTTTATGCATGTAAAGCATAATTCCATAGACCTCACTAGCCTGCCAACAAACTCTGTGGCACAGAAGGGTTAAGAAACCCTGCTCTATATAGTTTGTGAGCACAAGAAGGATGCACTTGAAAGGTACACTAAAATCACCTTAGAGCCAGTCCTCTTTACAAGGGGGGCCAAGAGGGTTGTATAAGTTTCAAAGTTAAAAAATTATTTAATGCATCTAGTGGTCCCCCACCCCCACCCCAAATCATTCTACTTTCAATCTAATCTCTATTTAGGCTTGAGGTAATCTGGCTGCACCTAAATTGCATTTACTTTGTTATATTTTTTTAAAGTAGGGGCAGAATACAGAAAATAACCATTCTTTGACCTTAAACAAACTAGAGGATAAAATATTACATTTCTACATAACAAAATGAATTTTGCTTCTTTTGAAATCATAGTTTATAAATAAGAATGTATGTACACTCTGAAAAATTCTCCAGGCAAATGAGACTACCCAAATTAACAAGTTCCATTCCTGACTCATTTGGAAGGCATGGCACCAAGAAATGTATAACTACATATTTGATATACTCTTCTCATTCAGAAAAGGCATTGATGTTTAAAGTGTTCATTCTAAAAAAAAAATTAATGGTTTCTAATTTAGGTGCCTTTGTGGCGAAGATTGCCCGGCCAAAAAATCGAGCGTTCTCAATTCGCTTCACTGATTTAGCAGTAGTAGCTCACGTAGATGGCAAACCTAACCTTATTTTCCAAGTGGCCAACACTCGACCTAGCCCTCTAACCAGTGTTCGGGTCTCAGCTATACTCTATCAGGAAAAAGAAAACGGCGAACTCTACCAGACCAGTGTGGACTTCCACCTTGATGGCATCAATTCGGAGGAATGTCCGTTCTTTATCTTTCCACTAACCTACTATCACTCCATTATACCATCGAGTCCTCTGGCTACTCTGCTCCAGCATGAAAATCCTCCCCACTTTGAATTAGTTGTGTTCCTTTCAGCAATGCAGGAAGGCACTGGAGAAATATGCCAACGAAGGACATCCTACCTGCCCTCTGAGATCATGTTACATCACTGTTTTGCATCTCTGTTGACCCGAGGTTCCAAAGGAGAATATCAAATCAAGATGGAGAATTTTGACAAGACAGTTCCTGAACTTCCAACTCCTCTGGTCTCTAAGAACCCAAACAGGACTGACCTGGACATCCGTATCAATGGACAAAGCATTGACAATTTTCAGATCTCTGAAACAGGACTGACAGAATAAGACATAGCCATAGCACCCTATTTTTTAATGTATTAAATATACCCAGCCAGTTATACAGCTACTTTTCCTGTATCATATCTCATGTTTTCTTTTTTCAATGCTGATTACATCTCTCTGATTACATCATGATAATCAAGCTTATGCCCATAAAAAATGGCTGAGCTAACAATACATACACATTCTCGAAATACAATATTCTACTTTACAAAGTTTGTATCTGTGATTACCTGCTGAAATCAACACATCTCAGTATGACAGATTATTTATACAAAAATGTTGTTGGTGAATTTATAAGGATGTGGTATGATACCAATAATGAAAGTAAAATGGACAGTGAAGTTTAACACAGCTGAACTCTAAGAAAATAAACCATAAATCACTCGTTTTCATTTGCAAGTTGAAGCAACAGCCTACTTTCAAATCTAGCTTCCTGGGTAGAAAAATGATTTCACAATATTTAGTGAACATCTCTTTAAAACTGTTATTCTTTCAAGACAACAAAGATCATTCCTTTGGTTCTTTACCTGACAAAACTGGGGTAAGTATCACTCCCTTCATTTTTAACAGCTAAGAACAAAAATTAACAAGAAAAACAGCAAAGCACAGATTTATACACAACTCCAAAAGCATGACACCCAAACACACATTCATTTATTTGTGGCAGAAAGTGATCAGAGAAAATAAGATAAGCTCCAGCTCAAATGGAACCTGTGGTGGTATTTTTGGCAAGGAGATACAAAATTATATCTACATTAAAGCTACCCTACATAATAATCACATAGTGATTTAAAAATTACAATTAACTAACTCATCTAAATGGCTTACAACCTAAAACATTTCATTGGCATAAAAAAACCCTGACAGCTCTAACTCAATAAATGCACATGTATTTAAGTTTTTATAGATATAAAGGTTTAGTTAGATATAATTCAACGAGGAAAAAATCTCCAATAGATAAAGCAAAAAATAATTAGGCAATGAAGTATTTTCAAACCCAAATTCCTGTTTCCAACTTCAAACAGTTTTTTCTATAAACACAAAATGAGTGTTTATTCACCAGTAGGAGGCTGGACTAGATGAATCTATTATTTCTTTCCAAATCTAATACACCATGAAAATTATGCTTTTCCTGCCTTATTTTTTATTTTATATATACTAAGATGAACCCTTTCCCTTACCTCCAGTTTAATTTAAGACTAAACTTTGTATAATTTTCATGTCAATAAAAATATCAAACTCCCCTCACACAGAAAGAACCAGATAAGTCACCCTATCAAATTTCAAACAGATTTGTGGCTGCTCTTCTTTTCTGAAACGTCCCTTATTCAGGTTTATATGAGAAAAGTGAAAGATTAACCCTTTCCACTGCAGAAATCATCGGGGGAAAAACAACAACAAAAAACTAGCTGATAAAGGCAAGCAGGTGTGAAGAGCAGGGCATAGCAGCAAGTCGTATTCCTACTCTTTGACCAAAAGGAAAAGAAATTAAGAAGACCTTTGGAGTAGTCTAAGACTGATAATAGCAGAAGAACATCAAGGACATAGAAAATTATTGTGAACTTTTGCTGTTCGAAAATCGTAGGCATTCTTAATTTAAGTACTAGTCAGACCAAGAAAATTTTTTCCAATCCAAGACTCTTTCACCACATACAGACAGAAGTAATTCTTATTTCTATAGTAAAGTAACAAGATTCACTTAACCTGTGAAAATAAAAGTTGCATCAAAGATATATATGGTATGTTTATTTCTAAGAGCTCTACATCACTTATGGAGATCACAATTCCAAGAGTAAGTGAAGTTGCCCAAAGTGATACAACAAAGGTGAGAGAGCAAGATCTGGGATCTAAGCCTCATTACAGATGCAACAAATTCTCCATTCAAGTCAGATAAGTCACACTGTACACTATTTAAACTTTGCATCTGAAAACTAGATGTGACTCCCCCCTCTCACACACACACCCCCAAAACTCTGTTGGTATACTAATGTTACCTTTTAAATGTTTCACAAGTAGATAACTAAACAATGCAATCAAAAACTTTTGTCTAGGGGGTTGGAAGCTTCTGAAAGCACTGTTCATGATTCTTTCACTTCAAAGAATCACAGTTTCTACGTTAAGAATTAAGTTTACTGCAAAGATGCCACTACTCTTTCAGAAGAATGGAGTGCACATGGGAAGGCTGGGGGTGGGGGATTACTGGGAGGTGGGAACAGCAGTTCTAATTCCTGGCTGCACAACTCACTAACCTGGGCCACCTGGGATCTCAGTGATGGTATCTCAGATAAATGCTCAAGAAGACCACATTAGATCCAACTTAAAAAGTGCTTCTGGAAACCAATACAGATAGCGCTACAGTCCCAATGAACTGGAGACAGTTACTAAAAACCCTAAGGCCTAGTTTTATTTTTGTACAAGCCGTATTACGACCTGCCAGCAGCAGCCCAATAACCAGTACGTTAAACTGTTCCACACCAAATGCATTACTTGGTGTCACACTGGGCTGTGAACCTATTGGTATCATCTGGATCATTTCTTATTTTTAATGACCTCTTCAATTCATCCTCACAAAATCATACTGCAAAATAAGAGCTGGAACTGATCTTCCCCTATGGAGTAATCAATTCCCAATGAATTCCATCATCACAGGGGCTTTTTCTTTTTCCACCTCCACATTCTTGCAATGGGTATTCACAGAGGTTAGGCCTGATTCTTATCCAGCTGTCTCTAATTCCACACATTTCTTTCAACATAAGAAGCCAATATATCATACAATAAGAACCATCTCTAGTTTACAAAAGAAAAAAATCATTCTGAAACCTTCAGTACCCAAATTATTTTAATTTAATATCATAGGACATCTCACAATTGCTCACTATATAAATGCCTCAACAAACTAATTTAGTACTGCTGTTTTTGAAGAGTGTAAGATATAATTATGAGCCTTTTTTTTTAATCTACAGTATTTTCAACAAAGTGAATTATGTAACAAAAAGAGAAGCTCAGAATCATAAGCACAAGTTAATAACCTGAAGTGAGCATCTCATCAAAAAGCATTCGATAAGGGAGTTCCCTGGTGGTGTAGTGGCTAGGCTTTGGCGCTGTCAACGCTGTGGCCTGGGTTCAATTCCCAGCCAGGGAACTACCCACATAAAAAGGAAAAAAAAAAAAAGAGCATTTGATAAAAGCCACTATGATATATCTGAATATACGAGGGCTGTCCAGAAAAACTCCAGCCATTGTCACCTCTATTTTTCATATTACATGGCTGGATACTTCCAGACGGCACTCATATGTGTAGAAATTGCCCTGATATTTTAGTAAACTTTCCTAATATTCTTAACCACTTCGTATCAATTTAGTTTTATGGAACCTGCCTTTTCAAAAATATACCTACAGAGTACAAAGAAAAGAACCTACACTCTTAATAGAGGGTGACTGGGGAAATCACACTAATTGAATTAATATAGTTAAAATATGAGAAAGGCAAAAACTGATGAAAAGAAATTTATACTTATCTAGTCTAAACCACCAAAGTGTGATTATATGTCAAATAGTTAAAATCAAGCTATTCTCATGACAGGGAACTCACTAATAGGCAACCAAAGTCATTTTAAGACAACTCCAATTATTACAAGGTCGGACAATTAATCTGCGAACTCATCCTAGAAAAAGTGACACCATACCAAGTTTGTACAGTGCTCCCAACATAAGTTCATGGTGGCAAGTTTGCGAACCTGTCAGATTTTAGGTATGACAACAGCTCTGAAAAAGAGTTCCAAAATTGCTTTGAAGGGTGGACTAGGCGCTGGCATCAGTTCATAGCTTCCCAAAGGGAGTACTTCGAAGGTGACCATAGTAATATTCAGCAATGAGGCATGAGGCTCTTTTCCTAGGATGAGTTCATGAAATTAACTATCCAACCTCACAGCTCTTCAGGATGGTGTCAAACATCTGCCTTCTTAAACCTGCACTTTAGATCCATATAGATCAGTCAAATTCCTCCTTTACATGACTGTTAAGCAAATATTTTCAGACAGTGACGCTATAAATTCTCTTCTCTACTCTGTCCTATCCACAGTCTTGTCTCCTATGTAAACAGCCCCATTTCCTTCATGCAATCCCCACCACAGGCTTCAAATGCCCAATCATCCTACTCCAATATATGGATCCTTTTCAAGGCATGGCCCCAGAACCGAACACAATACATATGCAGTCCTGTGACAATGTAAGAGACAGTGGGCCTATTACCTGACTCACTCACGACACATTAGTTCTAATAAATGCTATACTTGGACACCATCACTCTGCTGATTAACATTAAACAGTCAGCTGAGAAGGCAGAGCCACCTCAGAAAGCTGCTATTACAGTTATTTCATATGCTAAACTGTAGAGTTTATTTATGAGACTGAATTTTCTGCTGTTAAACTTCCATTTGATTAGCTCTGGTCTCTTGTTCCACCTTGACTCTGATCCCAAATCCTAATGGTTCCTCTCTATAGCTATCCCTCTAGACCAGTGGTTACCAATCTTTTTCTACTTGTGTATCCCTTTAAAACACATTTCGATAAATTGTACCCCCTGGTTTTTAAAACAGCTGTTTTTAATACTGACACTTTTGTTCAGTACCTATCTTTAATGTACTGATGAAATAGTGGGGTAAGGTAATAAATTAGGAAACAAAAATTACTACAGTACATATACAAATCACAGATTTTATATTTGCACAACGGTTAAATTTTGATAATGATAATCAAGTACGTAACTTTAATTATTAATAATACTTACCTGTGTTATCTGAAAAGTCTGTAATTATTATACAGATCACTACCAATTGAAACACTATTAGTTGAGATAAGTAAGCTTGCTTTGATGCACTTAGTTTCTTGAAATCAGGTTCAAAAGATTCAAGATACAGTCTTAAATCTGGACTTGCAGTACCTTGTTGCAGTACTTACTTTTTATGAAGGTTTAAGAAGAAAAAGCTCTCTCTACTAGTTCAGCATTAATAAATGGCAACAGGTATTTGAGTGCCTTCTCAATGAGCTGTTCGTATTCCTCACTGACACCTACCCCGAAGGTAATTAAGATGCTTTCTTTTAAAATCAGAATTTAAAGAAGAATCAGTTAAAAATTCAAATAACTGCTTTTTCATTGTCAGTTTAGCTTCTTTGAAGAATCTTCATTGAAGGGATCTGCAATTCAGGTGTTTTCTTTTCCACATTGAGGAAAGTATGTATAAAAGGGCACTTTAAGACCTTCCAAGTGACTTAGAATATGCTCTTTCAGGTTTCGGGAAAGGTGTAAGTCATTCTCAGATAAGAAGTTGTGCAGAGTTTCAAACACTTCAGGCTGACCTCTTTCAATACACATTTTCCAAAAGTCCAGTTTTATAATCATTGACTCAATTTTGTTGGTTATTTTAAATCTAGTGATTGAGCTTTTTTGAAGTCCCAAGTTGAGTTTGTTTCTTTCTAGAAAAAATATCTGATAAATATGCAAGACTTTGAAGCCAATCACTGTCCTGAAACTTTGGAGCAAGAGGGACATGATGGTCTTCAAAAAATACCTGGACCTCATGTCTAAGTTCAAACATCCGTGTAAGTACTTTGCCACGAGATAGTCACCTTAGCTCTGTATGCAAAAGTAATGTGCCATGAATGCTGTTCATTTCTTCTCACAGCGCTTTAAACAACCTGGAGTTTTGTGGTTGTGACTTAATAAAATGTACCACTTTTACAGTCTCATCAAGAACATCTTTCAGTTCATTCACTAGGAAGAGGCTTGGCTGCAAGACTGCGTCTATGAATGCAGCAGTGACTCCATGGTATATGGGGAGCTACTTCAATAATTCGGCCACGTAGGCCTATAAAACAACCTGACATAGGCTTTTCAATGAAATAAGCATTGACTGAATTAAAAGTATCTTCTCCTGTGGTATGCTCTGTCAATGGGTAACAAACCAACAGGTTTTCCTCAATTTCATCTCCTACCAAGCACCTCACCATGACGAGCAAAATACGTTAAGTCAGCAATATCTACTCTTTCATCGACTGGGATGGGAAAGAATTTACTTTCTGGAAGGCACACACTTTTCTCTCTCTCGGTGTGGGTGTACTCATAGCTGTGGACACGTGTTGAAAAGTACTTGGAGACGGTTATAATTCACATCAACTTTTGGTTTTGTAACTGTTCCTGTTTTCAACCACTGATCCATAGCTGACACGCTTAAAAATCACTGAAAATAATAACTGAAACTATGTTAAACTTAAAATTTTAAATTGCTTGGAAAAAAATCATGATTAAAGACAATGCACTTATTTTACTCAGTCAATAACTAAAGTCATCAAACAGTCTGGCTACAGATGTATTTGTATGTTTGGGGAACCTCTAGAACCGTGGCAAATGGATTGTTCTGAAATTGTGCGTAATGACTGGGAGAAGAGCAGTTCAGGGGAAGGGTTCCCAGCTACACCTTTGCTAATCATCATTTGTTAATGTGATCTAATTTTGAGGTGTCTCCATTAACGGTGATTCAAACTTAGCATTTATTGTTCCATAACTAATGTTTCGCATTTTTTTACTTTACTTGCTTTTTCACCATTACTGATTATTTTCCACGTACCCCTGAAGGGCTCAGCACATATCCTCTGGTGGTACATGTACCACCACTTAGGAACTGATGGTCTAGGCCTAAATGATTTGAAAATATGATCACAGACCAACTTTGTTATCCCAAGAAAAGGAGTATTTAGCACCTAGCACAAGGCCTACCATGTGAGTAGGGATTCAATAGTCGCTGAACAAATAAATGAATTCATATATTCTTAGTCCCAAAAATTCTAAAAGCATGAGACTACTGAGTATCTGAGAGCTTAGCTTTCTGGTGATCTCTGACTCCAAACCCTATACTCTTTGAACTACTCTTCAATCATTCCTCCCTATTCACTGACAAAGGTACGGATTAGAATCAGACAAGGATGGGAGTTTCCTGGTGGTGTAGTGGCTTAAGGCTTCGGTGCTGGCGCTGTCAGCGCTGCGGCCTGGGTTCGATTCCCAGCCAGGGAGCTACCCACATACAAAAATAAATAAATAAATAAATAAAAAGAAACCTTCCTTATGGGGGGGAGGAGAGAATCAGACAAGGATGGAAAGCACAGGTACTGACAGCTCCCAAGGTAATACTTATCCAATAGTCTACAATATGAGTAAAGCCACTCAACAAACAGTAAGTTATCTACCCAGTCCGTTCCAAATTTCTTAGTGCTATACTCATTTAATGGGTTTCCTTTCATATTCCCAATGCCATGTTAATAAAGGAGAAATTTAAACAACTGATGTACTAAAAGGAAGTTGATATGGAAACAGGGACACAAAAGTGATTTTATAACTAGTTTTTTTAAAAAAATCTGCAAATCAGTGTGTGAATGATATTTACACATTTAACAAATGTTTTTGAGGAATGTTTACCACTGTCAGATACAATCATGCTCTGGAGAACTTTTCTGGTTCTTCTAGGAATTTGGAACTTGTATGGTAATATTCAAAACTCCAAAATTTTCCAAACTCTACTATAAATTGGAATTTTTTTCTCTCAGGTATTAATAATACCTACTGGCAGTTTGTAAGGTAGTACCTTTAATCAGTCAGAAAGCCTATCTTAATATTACAGATCTTTAATACAAACTATGATTAATTCACCATAAACATCGAAATTTTGTTCTCTTACTATGTTTGTTTTAATTCAGCAGATACCTTAACTACATAATTTATTTTCATTGCTCTCATTTCAAAACAAGAAAAAAAGATCATACATCAAAAGGACCAGATAATGACTAAAATAAAGACCATTCATAGTTTTAGCCTTTGCTCTCTTAAACAAAAGCCAATATTCTTGCACTTTCCCTATTTCTTCTCACTTGTGAGATGCTATTTACACTGGAAAGGAGTTAACAGATGCATTTCTAACGTGAAATTTCAGTTCAAAAGACAGGCTTAATAAAGAATGCATTGCTTGCAGAGATGACATAGACCTAAGAAGTTAAATCGAGTCAATCCTAGCAGTTGTAGTCCCATCGCTGGTTTCATGAACAGAGCCCTCAAATAACAATGGAGTTCTCAATGTTAGCAATGCTCCAACCCCATCTACTGGAGAGTTGAGTCAATTATAATGTATCCTTATGTGGGAGCCTTGTTAAGAACTAATATCATGAAGTCCAGATAAAAATACTTCAAAAACAGTAAGCAAGCCTTACCTACATCTTTTCGTCCTGGTTTTTCAAAACGTCTGTCACCCCTAAAAAAGATAAAATAAGTTTCAAACAAGACTTGAGAGTAATATACAGATTTCCCATCCATGACACCCACTTTCCTATCTTTAATAGCATTTCTTTCTTTTTCAAACTATAAAACAAATCCATGGTTACTGCCCAACATTTGAAAATACAGAAAAGAAAAAAGAGAAAAACAAAAATATCTACCACTTTACCTACCAAGTTAGCTTCAACTGACTCAGATATGTTAATTTTTTATTAGATACATTTTAAAATTATATATACTTATTGTAAATGCATGCTGTACAGTTTTATATACAGATTTTAGAATGTGCATTCCCACATTACTCAATATTTTCAAAATCATCCTAATTTTAATGTTTATATAGTATTCTACTGTGTGACTACACCACTTTATAAAAAACCATGCTGATTTTAAGCTGTTTGGCTTATTTCCAATTATTATATATTATAAGGACTATCACAGTGGTCATCTCTGCATATATATATCGTGCAATTGTCCTTGCTCATCCTGACTGACTTCCTATAAAGTCACAAACAATATAGAGAAGATGTTTTTAACAGTGATCAACAAGAAAATGTCAATGCTTCCTGCTGAATGCTAATCAAATAGCAAATCTAATTAACTATTAAATATTCATGCTGGCACTATTTATCTTAAATGCTTCTTCCTTTAAATAAGGATCATTTAAAAATTTCTAACACAACTTGAAATTCAATAATTAACAGCATTTTTTTACTTAAATGAAAACTTAGTGTACAAAGTGGCTTTTCCTCTGCAGAAAGCAGAAGTGTTTTACACCCAAACACCCTTATACTAAGATGTGGATCCTTCAGTTACCTTTCCTCCCAGCTCTGTGACCTATGCATTTCCCTGCCACCTCCTCGACCAAACACACCCTCTACTTCATCAAAGCTTCTTTGGTAAAAACCACATTCACCTCTGCCTCTGCCTGAAAATAAGAAAACAGAAAACATGATAGTCAGATGTCAACATTTGGCACACGTTCAACAGCAAAAAGTAATCTTTGAAGTGCTGTCTCTATACAAAGCAGAATATCTTCATTTAAATATTTAGCAAGGCCCAATGGATCTTTACCTGTGAGACCAATGATGGCACTGAAGTAGCTAGATCACAGGAGGTTGAAAGAAACAAGTTAGAAAACTGGTGTAAGAGTCCCAGTACCAGTCCTGAACAAGAAACAGTGTCAATATTAAGCTCTTAATCAAAAGTCCAATAGTGAAATTCTAAGATGATCACTAAACCATTACTACAAATTAAACCTTTTATTAGATTATTTTCAACAAAAAAAAAAAAAGGAAGATCTGGAGAGTTTGAGAAGAGAAGTAGATAAACAAAAGCAAATCACAAATGTTAAAATAATTTATCTAACCCCAGAGAAAGGATAACCTAATAGGGCCAACTCATCAATTTTGTGAACTCATTAAAGGATACTCCATAGCGGCCAAAGACACTCTTTTCCGTGTGCTCAAACCTTGAAGAAAAGTTATGACGACTGAATTCAAATCACAGATCTGGTAAGAATGCATGGATGAGAAATTTAGAGGCACTAAGTGGTTCAAGTGTAAACTGGCCTTTAAATGAAGGCAATTTGATTAAATCTATCAAAATCTGACTCACAATTCTAACTAGAATTTATCCTAATACAAAAGCTCTCACAAATATGCAAATGCATATGTATGAAGATGTTAAAAATGATTCCACTTATAAATGACAGAGCTGCATATTTGGGGTCAGGAAGGATACACAACCAACTGCTAGGTCTGGAGACAGAAGACAGAACTTTAGGCTTTCTGCTTTCTGTATAGTGTGAGGATTTCCCAACTAATGTGCACCAAGTGTTTCCAACATACAGATTTGAAAACTGGAAGAGGATGGGAGTCTAGAGATGTATTTATACCTAGACGAAATCTTAGCCATCATCACTAGCTCAACTTCTCCAACAGTGTAAAACCACCCAAAGAAAAATGATGTTGAATCTTGAATAAACTGACATACAATAATAGCATTTTTTACGTAAATAAAAACTTGTAACTGTACAAAGTGGCTTCTCCTCTGCATTGAATAAATTGTGAATGCATGAATGCACTCCAAAGCTAAATACAACTGAATTAAATGTTTTAAATATTTATGCAATACTCCTACATCTTGGTCATAATGTCTCAAGAAATGACTCAGAATACATTTGTACTGTAACATCTTATTAGGAAATATAAAAATAATGAACAGAATTGTATGTGAGTAATCTCAGGAACAATGGGTACCTTCTTAATAGTCCAAGTATCCTTTTCTTCATCTGTAAAATATAAGTGAGGACTAGGGTTGAATATAATAAACTTGTCTTCTAGTTACATGTCAATTTAACTTTAAGTCAACTTAAAGTCAACTCTTAGTTTCAGTACCTCTCTCCTTAGGTAATGTATACATTTTATTTAAGATCTGAAAAAACTATAATACAAACTATTATATAACACTGGGGTGATCCCCACAATGGTAAGTTTTAGCACGAAAGAAAAAAAGTACCCTGCCCTTATAAAGAACAATTTTTCTCAGGAAAACCATTAAGTGTGTATTACCCTGACATAGTATTTTATTCTGGAAACCTATGAACATGAAAAATAGCCTCCAGGCTGGCATAAAAACAAGCAAACCACAGTTAAAAATTACTGTCAGTTACGACTAGCATTAGCACTGGTTCTCCTTATGAGACTAAGGCTTTAAAGTGGGCACATATTAATAAAAAGAATCAGATTCCAGAGCTTTCCAGCTTATAGAATGTAGGAAGAACCTTCAATGTACAAAGCCCATAATCATTTAAACATGTAGTTACCAGACAGGAAGGAACAAGTAAATAGAACATGATGAATCTTTCATAAAGCTCAATTTAAAGGACTATCCTGTGGTCTGAGATTTCACTCTATTCTTTTAGGCGGTTAAAATACACTTCCTTTTAGTGAGGACTCTGGTTGACAGTTGTGAGGATCTGCTTTATTGTTAAACATCTTAACCAGATAAAATAGAAGGATGACAACTTTGCTTTTTCCCCCCAACCAATTATTTGTGTAAATTTTACTAGTTCATCATATTTAAAAGTCTGAAAGTCAGTTGATTTTCACATCAAAGTATTCTCAAATTGGAAAGAGCCAGGATTATCATCTAATGTTAGCTCTGCCCATGAAAAAAAAAAAGCCACAATAATATTACCAACAAGTTAAAATTAAGTAATGAGTGAAGACAACAAAACCACAGATGAATGGTCTTAGGAGGCCCTGAGAATCACAGTTGGGACACTGGGGTAAGAAGTATTTTTCACAAAGCCGTCAATTCATTTGGCTAGTTTCAACCCATTCCTTCACATCAACGTTAATTAAGTGACTGCTTTCGTCACAATATCTAGTAGTATGTCCTGTTTAAATTCTCAATGTCAGAGTCCTATCCTGTGTGGTAACTCTACACTTCAAAGAAATAAAAAATCAGGGAGAAATTTATCAATCCTTCATCTGTTGCTTGATGTGGAATTTTTAAGCCTGTTTAGAGAGATTGGTGGGTACTTGCAGCACACAAACTTGGTGGTCATTTGCACAAAGAACAAGCTGGCTTGTCAGCCACACTTCTTGATTAGTAAGATTCCTCAACAACTTGCCCTAAAAAGCACTGAAGGAAAAGTTGAGTGCATGCAACCTCTCCTTGCTGCCAGCTCACCACAGAGAAAACACAAGGAACACCCTGTGGCAGGCCAAAGCCTTCCTGAGAACACCTCTGCACCATCGAGATGCAAAGATCTAGAGGAATTCTGGACCAATGGACTCTAACTGCACGTAGAAATCTGAAGGATTTGTGGAGCTTTTGAAACACACACGAGCCTAAATCTCACTACCAAAGTGTTCTTTCACAGGGGTATTTCTTGTAAGTTTTATAGATGATTCTAACAACTTCCCAGGTTAAAAACTACCATTCTAGAGACTGACAAATACAGAAGAAAATAAAACATGTACAATTCTGTAATAATACCGGACCTACAAATGGAGAGTTTTAGTTAACCTTTTCATTATTCATAGCACCTGTGTTCCCACATTCTGAATGGACTAATGAAAAAACCTCTTCACAGGAATGCACAATTCAATAGTCTTTATAATGACTAGGTATAAATTAGTCTATTCGTAAGTCACAACTTTAAGATACTCCACACTCATGATCATGCCAATCTGAGTGGTACCATATATGGACACAATGGCCTCTGTCCTTGTAGATATCAAATTCTTCCATCTCTAAAGCACTTCTTAAAGAAAATTACAAGGTATGTTTAGATTTAACCAACTTAGAGGTAAATGCTCAAGTAAATATTTTTATTACATACATCAAGAATGCTCTTATGCAGCAGAAAATCAATGATCCCAAAACAGAAAGCAGCTATCAAAGAAACAGCTATTATCAAAATAAAAATTATTTGTCTAAGTCACAAATCCATAAAACAACAGGTTAAATAAAACAAATTGCTGCATATTTCTTGTTCTGCCCCCTAGAATAGCCCTAGTATCAATGAGACAGCTTTTACTAAAATCTCTCTCTGGCTGGGGATATTGCTGGCACGTGACCTTATCTAAGAATCCTGTGCAACAAAGGACTGCAGCGCCTTTGGTGCTACTCAGCAGCCAAGGCACTTTAGGGAGCTCTGGCTCTCAAAGTGCAAGGCTCCCTGGCAACAAGGAATATGGATAATGAGGATTTGCCCAAGTCCACTAAGACCATAGAATCCTTTACATACAATCTCTCTTATACTACAATTACCCTCCTCTGCTCCAAACAAGGGGCTGTAAAGCAGATATACCGAGTATTATAGAAAACAAATGTTTAGGAAGGTATTTAGTATGCAGTTAATGTCAAAGAGTGTTGTGTTTTTTTTAATCAAGTACTAAAATATTTTTAAAGTGATTTTCCTATCCTCTTCCTCCTCCTCCTCCTCCGTTATTACTTTTTTCACATGAAAGCTCACCTCGCCCTCTTGAAGAACTTCGACCTCTAGGAGCCCCCACCACTGTTCCTCCTCCTCCTCGTCCTGTCAATCGCAGGACAGCAGCACTATTTACAGACATGGAAAAGTTTCTCTGCCAAAAAAAAAAAAGAAAAGAAAAAGAAAAAATGGATAAAACAGATAAAACTCCATGTTGTTCCTCCCCATCTCCCGAAGCATCGATAAAATGGCTTCTACTTACTACTAGCAATGGAAAACCACAATTACATGACATAGTAAGATGATCCAAAACCTGATTTGGGCTGAAAACTTCAAATAAACATTTCAGATCAACAATACTGGCAACCAATGCCTTACACTATGCTAGATTCTGGGAGGAAATGTTAACCGAAGTCTAAATGTTGTATGAATTCTGAAGCAGACAGGGTAAATATGCATCATCACAGACAAAATCTGGTAAAAGAGATCTAATTTGAAACGGTCCTTTAACTAGTGAAAGTTAGAAATGAGAGGATGTCACAAAAAGGTCTGAATCAAAAGTAGCATGATAAAGAGAAAAATGACCATTTTTGTCTCATTCTGCTCACCAGTATTAATTAGCAACTCCAGGTAGTACTTAATACAATTAGAGGAATCAGAGAAGTGAATGGGGAAGAGCCAAATAAGAATCTACACAAGATCCACCATTTGATGGGGAAAGGGGAAGGAATGCTTGGAACAAACAAAACCCACATGTGCACCCACAACCAATGTGAAACAGAGTCAAGTACAGCGCGCGTAGTGGGTGGGCAGCCTTTAAACACCAAGAGGAACCCAGGACGACAGGAGGCCTGGGAGTCAAAAACCTGTTTGACACATCTAAAAAGTAGATGGAAGATATAGTGCTTAGGAAAAGGTATAGCAAGAAGCAATTATAAAAATTTGGGGAAATGATCTATAAAACAGCAGCAAACAGATTTTCAATTGCACAGGAAGTCAGCTAGAAGAATTTCACAAGGACGTTTAAACTGAGAAAACGTTGGAATATATCCTTACCTAAAAACTTTCTATACACGTAGAACCTAACAGACATTTGTACAAAAGTGCACAGCTGTGATACACTGAGGAAAAATCCAACTTGGGCATGGGTATAGCCAAGGGACCCTCCTGGGAAACGGGCAAGAAATGAGACTTAAGTCAGGTTGAAAAAAATTTTTTGCAAGTAATATTTTACATCAAAATTGTTTCCCACTGTGAAATCCTCTTTTGCTGTTTTGATTCAAAATCAAATTGAAATGTGATGTCTATATCTCTTCTGAAGAAATCAACATATAATTGGTTTAAAAACTCCTTTCATTATTCAATTTCTTGTTTTAATATTATGGGTCATTTTCTCATTACCTGTCTCATTACTTGTCTTTTTCAGAATTGTATTCAACACAATTTGTACAGGTAAATTTTAGAAACTTACCAATGTAAGCAAGTTTTTTCTTTGAATTTCAAAGATATATAATCATGTAACTTCAAAACTTAAGACATAAGATGTAACTGGTAACTAGATTACATCTTATAAGTCTTAACAAATATTGGAGGACAACACCCAACTTGAAAACACTTACTTCAAACTGTATTTTGATAAAACTTAATTTTTAAAAAAGCTGGTTAAAACAATACATTAACTTATCCTTCCGCACAGAGTAACCAGTAGTTATTGAATGATGTCTCTGGGGACACAATTAAAGCAAGACTGTAAAGTCTCAAAATCTAAATTAGTATGTTCTATATTGAAAAAACAGGTGAGGTAACTATATTATATATGCCAGGATCCCACAGTTGAACACCTCACCACAAAACCATCACATGTGGAACACTCAACACACCCACCTGTAGATGCAGGGACTCTCCCACATGCTTACTTACATCCTCACACATTGATTGCAGTGGAAAGTGCAAACTGATTTAATCTCCAGGAGGCAATTATTCCAAGTACATTTAAATGTCTGTAACCTTTGACACAACAATTCCTCTTCCTATTATTTGTGAAAAATAACATAAGCAGAAAGATCTTTAACTGCCTTACTATATTTTTATAAAAGCACAAATGGAAACCTGCTTAGTATCAACCAATAGGAGCTAACTGAAAAATCCTGGTCATCTACACACGGAGTTCCACACGGTTGTTTTAAAAAATAAGGCAACTGTTATTAGGTTGAAACATACGAAGTTACTAATATTCAACCATTTCTGATCCAGAAAATCTGTAATTTCATATGGTAACCTAACATGAAGATACAAAGTGTAACTGTAGTTAGGAGTCTGGAGAAGCCAGACTACCGGAGAAGTCAGTCTTGACTCAACTTCTCTGTGCCACATTTTCCTCATCTACATAATGCGCATAGAAATAATATTTGTATCTACTTCCTGTTGCAAGGACTGACTACATTAAACAGGTGCTTAGAACAGTGCCTGACAGATGTTATAAGCTAAGTAAGCATTTGCCATTATCTCCTAAATAGATGCTTAGGTGAAAACAGTCAAGTGTAGAACCGTGTACAAAACACACTACCATTTACGTGTATGTGTGTGTGTTTAAAGAAATCGATATACAGTTGACCCTTGAACAACATGGTCTGAATTGTGCAGGTTCACTTATATGTGGATTTTTTTCAATAAATATTGTAAATGTATTTTCTCTTCTTATGATTTTAACAACTTTTTCTGTAGCTTACTTTATTGTAAGAATACAATATTAATACATATATAGGTGTGTCAATCACCTGTTCATGTCATTGGTAAGGCTTCCAGTCAACTGTAGGCTGTTAGTTGTTAAGTTTTTGAGAAGTCAGCAGTTATACCTGGATCAACTGTATAAATTGTTGCAGATGTAATTAAATATCCTTGAAGGGAACATAAGGAAGTGGAAGCAGTGGTTACTCTTGAGAAAGAATATAGGCAGTTAAGGGTTTGGTGACTCGCAGACTTTTCACTATATGTGTTTTTTTAATTTTTTACATATATACATGTATTGTTTATTCAAAAACATATACATGAAGTTTCTTAGTTGGTACACCAATCTGGTACCAGATATCTAAATTATAGGTGTATAGAGTCATGCTTCTCAAACTGATATATATATATCAAAGGAAATGCCAAACCAAAGAGTAACTAGAAGATCTCCTTTGAGCATCTATTTTTTTTCTAAGAAAACTTTTTTCCTCGTTATATTTTATTCGTACATGCATACACACATACACACATACACAGAGAGAGAGACAGCACAAAATTAACTTGCATTTTAAAGATAAAATATCTATTTTAGGTAACTTCAGGAAATTTAAGATAAGCAACAAGAAGTTACTTTAGATTACTAAAATTATTCACCTCCTTCACAGGGTTAACGGGTGGAAACAGTATGTAAAACTCTAATCTACAAAGATCTAAATTCCTGAAGGGGTGCCTAACCATCCAAAGGACAAACATCAAAATGTTAATCTTTTGCCACCTTTAAGCACTGTCCTACTCTATCATATTTTATAAATAACAAAGGCAACCAAGTAAGTGTCAGGAAATCCTAAATGATGCATTTTAAATGTTCCTAAAAATGGACTCTGATGATCTTGTACAACTGCCTGAAAACTTCCCAATTAAACCCCTGTAATTAAAGCATCCAAATTTAACATCTTAAGATAAACTTTTCCATTATAAAAAAAAAATAAAAATGAAGATTTGCTCCTTTGGTCATTCTGGAACTAATTTTGGTGTGTAAGTGTATTGTACACCTAACTTTATTTTTTCAAATTGTTAACCTACAGTCACTAGCAGCATTTGTTGAATCATCTTTGATTTCCCCAATGATTTGTAGAGCCACTTACTAAATCCTAATTTCTTAGAAATGTTATGGGATGTTTCTAAATGATTCAATTACTCATTCTGTTGACTGAATTTATCATGTTTTGGTAACTAGTAGTAAGTCCCCCTCCCTATTTCTTAAAAGGCTTTTTGGGCCTAGTTAGTCTCTAAGAAATCCAAGAAATCATTTAAGAAAAAAATAGAAATAAATTATTTAATTTATGCATAAACAGCTAAAAAATCTGGAAGAATAATCACAAAAGATTAAAACTGGTATACTGAGCTATATAAGTATCAGTTTCTGTATTTTTAAAAAAATCATAAATAAAATTAAATGCAATTTAGGAGTTTAGAAAACAGGTTAGGGTTAGCTAATACAAATAGTAAAAATCAACAAGAAAAAGATTAGTATCCAAAAGATAAATTGGCAAAGATGAGGACAAAAATTAAAAGATATATAAATACAAACATTTAAAAAACTCTGCAATGCACTGGACAAAGAAATGTAACCTAA
Source organism: Lyroderma lyra (assembly GCA_004026885.1). Taxonomy (NCBI): domain Eukaryota; kingdom Metazoa; phylum Chordata; class Mammalia; order Chiroptera; family Megadermatidae; genus Lyroderma; species Lyroderma lyra. Next base: position 120,236 of record PVJL010003942.1, read on the forward strand.
ATTAATGAAATACGAGGTCTGACAATTAAATTTGCAAACTTCCCACCATGTGCTTCCGTTGACAGCATTGTACAACTCGGTAAGGTTTCATCACCTTGGTACATCCGTGTCTCACAGCTGTGTTTGTGTCTACGTGTAGCGGTGTCTTGCAGAGTGGCATTCATTATTATTGTGTGTTTTTGTGTGCTGTCACAAGAATGTCAGAGCTTGAATTAGAGCAATGAACAAACGTTAAATTTCTTGTTAAACGTGGCAAGAGGGGAAGTGAAATCAGGGACATGGTAGTCCATGTTTATGGGGATAATACCATGAAAAAAAATGGCAGTATACAAATGGATTAAACATTTTTATGAGAGGAGAGAAAGTGTCACTGATGAATAGAGGTCTGAGCAGCCAGTAACAAGTAGAACTGATGAAAACCTCACAAAAATTCATCTAATTGTGCGTCAGAATCGTCAGCTGACTGTGAGAAGCATAGTAGACCAAGTAAACATCAACAGAGAAACAGGAAAATCTTAACTGAATATCTTGGCATGAAAAATGTGTGCAAAAATGGTCCCAAAGGAGCTTACCGATGAACAAAAGCAAAGGAGAATTGAAGTTTGCCATGGCCTTTTGGAGAGGTAAGATGATGTTTTGGGCCAAATTATTACTGGTGATGAAACATGGGTGTACCAATATGACCCTAAAACAAAGTGTCAAAGTACACAATAGAAATCAGCCAATTCCCTATGACTAAAAATGTTCTGTCAGTCCAAATCAAGAGTCAAAATGATGTTGCTAACCTTTTTTGACATCAGAGGAACTGCTCATTATGAATCTGTACCAAATGGACAAACAGTCAATCAAGTTTATTATTTGGAAGTGCTGAAAAGGCTACATGAAAAAGTTAGACGAAAATGACCTCAACTTTTCACCAACAACTCCTGGCTCTTGCATCATGACAATGAACCAGCTCACAGGGCACTGTGTGTGAGGGAGTTTTTAGCCAGTACACAAATAACTGTATTGGAACACCCTCCCTACTCACCTGATCTGGCCCCCAATGCCTTTTCTCTTTACCCAGAGATTAAGAAAATATTGAAAGGAAGACATTTTGATGACATTCAGGACATCAAGGATCATACGATGACAGCGCTGATGGCCATTTCCAGAGAAAGAGTTCCCAAACTGCTTTGAAGAATGGACTAGATGCTGGCATTGGTGCATAGCTTCCCAAGAGTACTTCGAAGGTGACCATTAAGCAATGAGATACACAGCATTTTTTCTAGCATGAGTTCTCAAACTTAATTATCAGACCTCATTTTCCCCCCATATTTTCAATAAAAATACTCAAAGTTGTAAGTACAGGAAAATGCTTAGCAAACCTCACCACTTGTATAATAGTGGGGGGTAATATATTAAATTCCTACTTGGAAAAATATACAAGAAACTGCTAACACTGGCTGCCTTTGGGGAAGGGAGACAGGTGGCTGGAGGAATGGAATGGGAGAGAAATTATTATATACTAGTTTCTAAATTTTTATTTTTAAACCATGTTATTTATTACTTATTCAAAAAGTAAGCAAATTTGAAAAAAATAAAAAAGTGAAGATGGTAAAACTAATGATAAAATGCTACAGTTGCGGCAGCAGTGAAACAAAAGATATCCTTATGCAAAGCTTCTAAAAAGCAACTTAGCAGTATGTAGCAATTTGGTTTTCTCTCTGGACTTTCCATGCCACTCCACTAATCTGTATGTCTATCCTTATGCCACAGTTTTGATTACTGTAGCTTTGTACGAAGTTCTAAATTTAGAAAGTAGGAGTCCTCCCACTTAGTTCTTTTTCAAAATTGTTTTGACTATTTGAGGTCCCTTGCCATTCCATATGAATTTTAGAATCAGCTTGTCAGTTTCTACCCAAAAAGCCATTGGGATTTTGATGGGGATTGATTGCACTGGCAATAGATCAATTAACAATATTAAATCTTCCAAGTCTTAATTAACACTGGTGCCTCTCCATTTATTTAGGTCTTCTTTAATTGCTTTAACAACGTGTGTAGTTTTCAGTGTAAAAGCCTTATATCTCCTTTGTTAATACTTAATTTTATTGTTTTTGATGCTTTTGTAAATGGAACTGTTTTCTTAATTTCCCTTGCAAACTGTCCATTGTTAGTATATAAAGAATACAACTGGTTTTTGTGTACTGATTCGATACTCGACATCTGCACTGAATTCATTTATTAGTGCTAATAGTTTTCATGTGGATTCCTTATATTCTGTATATAGGATCATGTCATCTGCAAAAAGATAGTTTTACTTTTCTCTTCCAGCCTGATGACTTTTATTTCTTTTTCTCACCTAACTGCTCTGTGCAGAATTTCCAACACGATGTTGGGTATCAATATGAAAGTGGACATCCTTGTCTTGTTCCCAATCTTAGGGGAAAAGATTTCAGTCTTTCACCAATAAGTACAATCATGCACCACACTTCAGTCAACAATAGAACAAATACACAGTGGTCCCATAAGATTATAATGGAGCTGAAAAATTTCTATCACCTAGTGAAATCCTAGCCATTATAATGTCATAGTGCAATGCATTACTCACATGTTTATGGTGATGCTAGTGTAAATAAATCTACTGCACTGCCAGTCATATAAAAGTGTATCACATACAATTATGTATAGTACATAATACTTGATAATGATAATTAACGACCTACCGGTTTATGAGTGTATTTTTACTGTACCTTCTCTGTTTAGATACACCAATACTTATCATTGTGTTACAACTGCCTACAATAGTTGAGTACAGTAACATGCTGCATAGTTTTGAAGCCTAGGAGCAATGGGCTATAGCTATACCATAGCCTAGGTGTGTAGTAGGCTATACCAGCTAGGTCTGTATAATTGCACTCTACGATGTTCACACAATGACAAAAATCACCTAACTATGCCTTTCTCAGAACATATCCCCATAACTACGTGACACTGACTGCATGATGTTAGCTGTAGGTTTTTCATTACAGCCCTTAATCAGACTGATGAAGTTCCCTTCTATTCTTAGTTCACTGAGTGTTTTATCATGAAAGGGTGTTGAATTTTGTCAAATGCTTTTTCTGCATCAAGATGAGCAAGTGGTTTTTTTTTTTCCTCTTTAGTTCTATTAATGTATGTTACACTGATTTTCTTATGTTGTACCACCCCTGCATTCTAGGGATAAATCCTACTTGGTCACGATGTATAATCCTTTTAATACACTGTTGGATTCTGACTACATTGGTATATTTTGACAAAGAAAACAATAAAACATACTAAATGTTAACAAGTAATTATCTCTACATGGTAAGTTTATGGGAGAGATTTTCTTCTTTATACCTTTCTGTATTTTCTATAATGAAAATGAGTACTTTATAATAAAAAAAAGTGTATTTTATTGATTTGAAAGAATATATAAATCATAAAATCAACATCAAAGATAAACAATTCAATAAAACAATGGGAAAAGGACACAAACAAATCAAAAACCATAATGACCCACAAGCATGTGAGAAGATGCTCAACCTCACTAGTAACTAATGAAATACAAATTAAAAACAACTTTATCACAGCCATAATTTTGGTCAAATTTAAAAACGAAGAACTGAAGGGTTACAAAAAACAAGACCTCTCATACATTTCCTGGTGAAAATGCAGATTGGCTGAAATCACTACAAAAACTAATGTGGCAATACCCAGTAAAGTTTAAAAAAACTCAAAGAACCAGAATCCAGCGATCCCATTTTTACAACGTGTTATAAGAATGCTTACTGCAGCATAATTTATAATAGCAAAAATTCAAAACAACCTAAATATCCAACCAGAGATTAAGAACAATGGATTTTTCTCTAATAAGGAATACTATACACCAGAGATTAAACAAAAAGCTGTCTCTGTCAACATAAATCTAAAAAAATCATTATTGAAACAAAAAAGCTGAAGAATAAAAATCAGAGTATGGCATTTCAATATAAAACTTAAGGCCCTGCAAAATGAAATTTCTATGGTTTATGAATACACAAATATGTAATGAAAACATTAAAATATGAGTAAGAAAAGTAATCCAATTCATAGTAATCTTTGAGAAGGAATGAAGGGATTCACCCAGCAGTTTTAACTGTATGAGAAATCTTATTTCTTAAAACAGACACAAATACATCATCATTTTAAAATTTAACATATATGAATTATAAATAAATACTGGTGTTTATAATGTGTTCTATTCTTGTCTATTTGACATACTTTGGGGGGGTGGGGGTAGTTCCCTGGCTGGGAATCGAACCCAGGCCATGGCGTTGAGAGCACTGAAGCCTAGCCACTATACCACCAGGGAACCCCTATTTGATGTAAGAAAAATTAAACCAAAATATAGCCAGACATCAATTTTTTTGAAAAAGAACTTGTCAGCAATCACTGAAGACAGGACTCTTTCTTTCCTACATACTCTTTATAGCAATAAATACCTCTGGGTCAATGAAAATATCTGTTGATGACCCTAGATGATACTAGGTTTCATGAATAAAGACGGGACTAGCCTGATGTAGAGGAAACCATAAACAAAACAAAATTACTTATGAAAGTATGGTGCTGAAAATTACTGACGATTAATATACCTTTCTCAGAACTTACAAAAGCTGTAATAGAGTTCTCTTAATAAGCTTTTCTTTCATAATAGTGACTTCCTCATGCAAAATAAAGCAAGAGTATAAAGAACATACCCAGGGTTGTCACAAAAATAATGAAAATGTTCTGAAATTAGATACTGCTGATGGTTATACAACTCTGTGAATATACTAAAAACCACTAAATTGTATATACTTTAAAAGCATGAAATTTATGGCGTGTGAAAAGTCTCAATAAAGCTGTTCATTTGAAGTAGCATTCCAACATTCCAACAAAGCTCTTTTTTCTCCATTTTATTAGTACAATCACCATTAGTCCCTTGAAATCAGAAACTCTTGTTTACCTTTGGACATACTACACTATAACAGGATGACACCAAAATCTCCTATTTTCCTACTCAAAAGTCTAATTTTCTCATAATATCATTTTAAAAATTGGTAACAGATGGGCATTTTTAAGCACATTTTAAGCTGAAGATCTACATTTCCCTTTAATGGTAGAATGCACTGGTGAAAATTCGGGTGCCAATTACTTCTGAGAAACTTTATTTTTCTGAAAAGAAGGCCCTCCCCACCTGAAAATAACTCTTTCTCTCTACTCAAGTAAGTTCTAAGACATGGTTGCCACTGTCCTTAAGGATCTAGGAACATTTCCTTATCTCTACAATACTCAACTGCTTCAAAGAGAGGCATCCATATACCAAGAACACAGTACAACGGAAGTTGGCCTGTGGGGACGCAGGATACTCCCAAGAGCCCAAGTAGAACTTCCTGTTCTCATCCCCTCAGTGGGGAGAAACGAGGGTTTGACCCAAGGCTCACAGCTAAGCACAAACCTGTTCTTCTTCTGTAAAGGGTACAAGAGCCAACGGTGGCAGGGGCTCATCCTGTAGGATAGGCAGAAATTCTTTATCCAGAAGGTCTGAAGGTATCTGTTTGACCAAACACATAACCATGAGATTAATGCTACCCCTCCAATTCAAGAAGGTAAAACAAGAAAAATACCACTCTTCTGCTTATCTGTTGCTAATTATTATAAATATAGATTAGTCAATTAACTTTGGTGGTACTTACACATTCTGAGGAGTCAAATATTAAAAACCCATCTAGTTACCCTCCCCATCCTCCCCATCAGACTACCACTTTCAAATCTGATACAGCACAACGGAAAAGTAAAAATCTCTACATTAAAAACTCAAAACACAAGGTGACAGAGTGTTTTATAAGCAACAGTATCTGTCCTTAGCAACAATCATTAAAATTGGAGATTCTCAACCCACTGATAAAATTAAAAACAAAGCATATTTTAAAAATAGAAAAGACTATTTCTCACTAGTCAGATAATAAAAGTATACTCTATACTGTCATCATTTTGATCATTTCTAGGTGACACAAATGTGGCATCAATTTTAAGATTCTCTCTCCATTAAAAATTTTATGCTTGATTCAAAAAAAGAAACAAGAGAAACAATTCCTATTCTCACTCCTAACTTCTAACTGAAAAGAAGATGTGCCATAAAAAGGGAGAAATTCTTTCCTTCTCAGCCACCAAACTGACATGACAGAGAGGGTAAGGAGAAACTAATTAGACAAAGTGTTAAATGCTGACTATTTTTCCTGTTTCCATGACGCTTTCTACTGCTTTAATGAAATCTTAGGTCTTCTCTAAAAATGGAGTACAGTACACTTAAAACAGCCTCTGTTAAATACTGCAGGTTTCAAAGCAGAAAAAAGGTAAAGAGAAAAACCATGGGTATTTCATGTACCAATGCATCACTAACATATGCTAAATTCAGTCATAATTTTAAACTCGTTCCTACTTTACCTTGTTGTCTTTAAGGAAAAGTGCTAACATTTCTTCTCTGCCATAACGATAGTCTGCTAATTTGTACTTCGGCAATGCTGGGGAGAGCGGCGGGGACGTAACACTGCCACCACTGGACAGAGCTCGGAGCCTGGAGTAAGAGACACAGAATATACAAATAAAGTGTCAAACATTCCGGCACTATGAGCTTCTTATTTTTTATGTAAAACACTACAAAATTTTTCAGTTTCATTCTTTAAAAGAAAAGAAAGAAATTCCATTATGTCAAGGCATCCAAGATTTCAGGAGAACAGTTCACTGAGAAATAACTAGACAACCATGTGGCAATTCCTCAACTTAAAAGATATTATGGCATGTCCCTAAGACGTTTGGGAGGCACAGAGGGGACACTTTTCTACCAATTATAAAAGTAACATATAATTAAAAGTGAGGTATTACTTCACACCCATTAAATTAATAAAAATAATAAATCTAACAATACCAGTAGTTGGTAAGGAGGTAAATCAATGGAAATTCTCAAATAGTATCTGTGAGATTATAAATTAGAACCACTTCAAAGAATGATGTGGTAATATTTAATAAAATATATAACAAAGCATGCCACACAAAAGAAAAAGCAAAATACAGCTTATAAAAGGATGCTATTTTGGAAAAAAATGACGGCATGAGAGGGACCTCTGAAAAACTCCTCTGGAGATTACAACACCTAGACCTCAACCAAGGACCCTCTGCACAACGCAGAATCACAGCTAAGAAACCCACACTGGCGTTAAGGTACCTGCAGGTGGGCAGTGGGTTAAACAATGGAGAAATAAAGGGAACAGCGGGGACTAGGCTGTGTGGGTCCCCGTGTGGAACTCTACCGCTGGGGAAGGAGGAGGAAGGTGGCAGGAGAGCGCTCCAGGCCTCACTCGGTCTGCGGGACAGAAGAAAGGAGGCCTAGAGGCGGGGTGTGAGATACCACACCCCCAGGAGGTACAGACAGATCTGCAAACCACAGAGGCCCAACTTCACTCCGGTTCCCTGAGGAGGGGGAGCAGCTGGGAAGTGAGGAGCCACAGTGCTAACACTCCAGCAGGGAAGGAGACAGACAGAAAGGGCTGCGCACATTTCTCCGCCCAGCATAACCTGCAAGACCAGCAAACAGGACAGCTGACACCAAGGCACAGGGCAGAATCTGAGCGCGCACAGGGCAAACCCAAAACAGAAAAGTGCATTCACACCCAAACTCACTGCACGACCCCCAGAGTCACAGGAAGAAAAGAAAGCAGCGAACACTCCTCCCCCACAGACCTCTGCCTGCCCAGTATCAGCAGCGAACACCAAAGAAACTGCAGCAGCAAGGTTCCAGGGAGGCTGCAAAAATGAGAAACCAGATAAAGGCAGCTCAAATGAAAGAGAAGGGGACAGATGACCCATCAGAAACAGAGTCCAAAGCAACAATTATAAAAATGCTTAAGGAACTGAATGATAATTTCAACAGAGGGATATCAAGCATTAAAGAAGACTTACAAGCCACCATAAAGGACCAAAGAGAGAGATAATGACTACATTAACTGAAACCAAGAACAAAGTAAAAGTCACTAAACTAGATAAAATGGAAGCATAAAGGAGAGATTTGCAGGAAAAGCCAACAGAAAACACCCAGCCAGAACAGTTAGGTAATTTCCAAAAAAATGAGGATGGACTGAGATTCCTCTGGGAATGTACCAAATATAAGAATATGAGAATAATAGGTGTACCAGAAAGGACAGAGGAAAAGCAAGGGATCAAGAAATTATTTGAGGGAGTTCCCTGATGGTGTAGTGGCTTAAGGCTTCGGTGTTGGCGCCGTCAGCACTGCGGCCTGGGTTTGATTCCCAGTCAGAGAGCTACCTACATACCAAAAAGCAAAAAAAAAAAACAAAACAACAATAAATAAATAAATAAATAAATAAATAAATAAATAAATAAATAAAATAGATTCCAATACACTATTAAAAAGAAAAAAAGAAATTATTTGAATAATGATTAAAAATTTTCCTAATCTGGTGAGGGAAATAGACATACAAGTCCAAGACACACAGAGATTCCCAAACAAGATGATCCCAAACAAGAACTCACCAAGACAAATCATAATTAAAATGACAAAAGTTAAAGAAAAAGAGAAAATTCTAAAAACAGCAAGAGAAATGCAAGTAGTAACTTATAAAGGGACACCCATTCAATTCTCAGCAGAATTCTCACCAGAAACTTTGCAGGCCAGAAGGGATTGGCAGAAAATATTCAACGTGATGAAAACCAAGGATCTACACCCAAGAATGATATATCCAGCAAGGCTAGCATTCAAAATTGAAGGACAGATAAAGAACTTCTCAGATAAGAAAAAGCTAAAGAAATTTATCACCATCAAACCAGTACTACGAAGAATGTTACAGGGACTTCTTTAAAATGGGAGGAAGAAAGGAAGAGTGGATAAAATAAAGGACAGGGATGGAGAAATTTAGTTTTAATGTTAACACAAAATCAAAAGCAACCAAGGAACAAAACTCATGGACATAGTCAATGATTTAGTAATTACCTGAGGGTAAGGGGGGAGGAGGGAAGGAGGAAATGGGACAGGGACACAAATATATGGTGATGGAAAGAGAACTGACTCTGGGTGATGAACACATAATATAACACATAGAAAATGTAATGCAGAATTGTACATCTGGAGCCTGTGCAATTTTTACTAATCAATGTCACCCCAATATTTTTTAAAAGATGATATTTTTATATGTAACTCACATAGACTTGCAAATAAATTTATACTTTTTAAGAACACATACAAAAACATAGCAAATGCACAGAAACAAATGTGAAGTGACAAATACAAAATTCAAGATAATGGTTCTACCTGCAAAAGGATGGCGAGCATAAAGTGTGCTTCAATTATTTTTTAAGGAAATTATTTTCAAGATATTTTTGAAGAAGTCTTTGAAAGAAAAATTATCATTTTCACCTGTAAATATTCCAGAATGTTCTCTCTAAAGATAAGAAAGATTAAGAATGTTTTTTAAGTCTGGATTTTGCTGATTTTATCCCAGTGATACAGTTTAACACTTTTATGTTCACTGCATTTCGTGTCAATTGGCCACTGCATGTAGAGACCTGATCAGATTTGGCAAAACTATACTTTCACATGGTGGAGTGTTATTCCATCAGGAGGCACATATTGCCTGGTTGGTTTTGTGTGAGGCTAGCAGTTCCTGATGACCAATGCTTACATTCCTAAGTTCACAAGGTTACAAAGTGACTTTATTCTATCATTCCTTCCTTATTTGGAGAAACTAAATAAGAGAAACCTCCCTCTCATACTTAAGTAGACTCTCAGTTAACCAGAACCCGTCGGGACTGATAAATGACAGAAAAATGTATGTACATTCTCCGTTAACTGGAACTCAAACAACCAGTAAAAATTCAAGCAAACTAGCAAAGTATTTTTGCCCATTGTTTGAGAGTGTGGGTTGCTTGAGTTCCAGTTAACAGAGAGTTTACTGTATTGGTATTGTTACTCAACAGTATATAGTTCACAGAGGAAAGGAAGGAAAAACACTTGATTCTTTCTATTTGTTTTCAAAATAATTACTTGGTTCACTAGCATTGTCCAATAGTAATAAATTATTTTTTATTAAATGTACTTCAACTCACTGTAATTATTCTTTTAGACTAAAATTGTCTCATTTTTAACAATAAGAGACTTCTGGCTGGCTCCTGAGTCCTTCTGACACAACCCTCGTAGTCTTGCAACAGCTTCTTTTCTACCTGGTATATCAAAATGTTCCAGAATGTGCTGGTATTATTTCTTGCCTCAGACCTAAAACTGACCATTTCTCCAGTGAGCCAGATTCTCTTTACAATATATTAAGATATATTAAGACCACAATCTGGGTTCTAGGAATGCTCATGGCTATGGGTTGGCCTTTTGTTTTGCTTCTAATTATCCTTTGACTTAGAGGCCATTCAGTC
>PVJL010003942.1:130793-142980 GCA_004026885.1 Lyroderma lyra
AAAAAAAAAAAAAAAAAAAAAAAAAAAAAAAAAAAAAAAAAAAAAAAAAAAAAAAAAAAAAAAAAAAAAAAAAAAAAAAAAAAAAAAAAAAAAAAAAAGAAAGAAAGAAAAAAGTAAAAACTACATGTCCACGAAGAAGTGATCCAACCACTGCTAAAAGACCTTCCAGGAAAATGCTTTCCACCAAATTCTTGTAAAGTTGGATGCATTCCTGAAAAAGTGCAATTAATATCCACTGAGAACTTAGGCTAGCAATTTTACATATATATTATCTCATTTAATCTCATTTAAGCTTCATAAGAACCCCAATATAACAGATAAGAAAAATGAAGCCAAGTGGTTAAACAACTTGCCCAGTCATAGGCAATGAAACAAAGATTCAAACCTTGACTTTTATGATAAAGAGACCAAGATCTTTCCAACATGGCCTCCAAATTTAATTTAAAATGGTCAAGGTATATCCTTCCAAACATTAATTTTAAAATATACTGTTTACTAGAAATTATTTTCAAACTTTCGTATGCTGAGCCGACGAACTCCCCAATAGTTTCTACCACTAGAGGGTACATCTAAGCACTTTCACGTGAAAATCATTCTAGTATCTGCAGTCACCGTCTCACCAAAGACTTTCCTTTTCATGGCCCAACATCACTACATTCTTCTCTGCTCCTCCTCATAAGGTTTTAAATCCACTCACCACTCTGGTTCCCTTCCAATGTGTCAACCTCCCCCCACCCCCTCCCCAACCTTGTCAAGGGCTTTCCAATGTCTGGGACTGAACTTCATATAGGCACCAGACCTATTAAACTACTGCATTCTCAAGAGATTCCTCCAGTTACTGTGAGAACAGACCAAGAAGGCAAGCTGAGAGGAACTCAAAATTAAACAAGGTGATAGTGTGAATCAGGATAATAATGGTTGTGCTCTACTCAATCAACAAATCCTATTCCAAATCCCTCTTCACCTAGAAACAGCTGGAAAAGCTAACACACATACTTGGTTAAAATCCTTCCCTAAAAATCCACCAGTGACCTCTCATTCCTCTATAGACTCTTACTCCATACAACCCTCTCCTCTAGAAATTCAATCCTACCTGCTTTTCCCTTAATCTCCACATACATCCCATAGTGGTTTGATTACCACTCCTCCCGTGCAGCATTCTGCTAGCCATCCACCACTGCTAACCACTTCAAAACCCAAGGCAACCTGGCTCCTCCCCTGCCATTCCACTGCTCTAGCAAAGTTCAACAACCTCAACACTAAATGAAAGGGAAATTTTTCTAACCTCATCACCTAGATCTTCCTGGCCATACTGAGAACCGTTAAATAAAGGAGGCCCAGTACTACTTACTACAAGTAGTAACTGACAGATAGCAATAGCAGGGCCTTCTAAAACTCCATGATACTCCAAAACCTTCACCTGTTAATTGCTGTCCAACATCTACACTTCAGCTTATAAGCGAAGTTTATGTAGACACGTATGTATGAAGGTGTGGCGATCAAAGAGCAATTTTGTATAAGCTCGTGATTCTCATTTTCATTTCTGACCTTTCCCCCAGAGTAACACTTTCACATACAACCCTCAGGCTTAACAGGTCCAAAACCCTAGTCAGTGTATTCATCCCAACCCAACTTCATGACCTGTCTTCCCAAAGGCAAGTAAGGATGCCACCATCTACTCAGCCACAGGATTAGGAGTCTGGGGATCATTCATTACTTACTCCTCACCTTCTATCATCTCCCATACCTAATACCATATCCCACCAGTTTTAAATCCTAAATCTCTCAAGACATTCCATGATTAACTAAACCATTATTGTTCACATTTTCATTTTTACCTGGACTGGTACAATAGCATCCTAAACAATCTAACCATTCAGTCCATCCTTCCCTTTCCAGACTGTTTATTTCAAATGCAAATCTGAACTAAAAGCTCCCTGCTTAACAAATTCTTCACACAATGATCAACTAAAATCCAAAGCTTCTTAACAGAGAAGGGCTGTAGGAAGACTGCCTGAGAGAAGGGAGATTAAGTAGAAAGAAGAGACAACAGAAGAAGGATTGGGAATAGGGGGTGGAAAGAAAGCAGTAGGGATAAAGGAGAGCTCTAGATCCTCAGGGCCTTGGCCAGACACAAGTACCTGCCCAGCCTTCCTGGAATTAATTGGCTAGTGGAAGAAAAAGCTAGTAGACAATCATACTAATAGACAGACAGCTACTGAAGGATTTTGGAGAAAACTTGATCCAATTTACATTTTAAGATTACTCTGGCTGCTATGGGGAGAACAATAAGAAGAAAATTAAGAATGAGTCCACAGCTTTTAAGAGTTTTATGACAAAGATGGTGGTGGCTTACACGACAGTGTTGGCAATGAGGCTGGAGAGAAATGGAACAGATTCAAGAGATACCCTGGAAATGGAACTGACACAACATTGTGATGGACTAGATGTAGGGATATGGAAGTTAAAGAAAATAACCAAGACTTCTGGCTTGAGCAAATGGACACATTGTGGTATTAAGATGAAATAAAAGAAGAAATTTAAAAGGGCAAAATTCATGAGCTCAGTTTTGGAAAAGTATTCTAGATGAGATGCCAATAGGCACCAAATAAGCAGCTGAAAATCTTATACTTGCATTCAACTTCCTTTATAGCACTGACATTATGATGAAATTATTTCATGTCAGATTCCCCACTAAATAAAAATAGGTACCATCTCCGTTTATCCTGTGGCTACTCAGCACCTAACCCAAGAAAAAAAACATAGGAGGCATCTGATAAAATGTTTTCTAAACAAATCTTAATATTCTCTTCTAAAATATACCCATGAATAACATCTAAGTTACTATCCCTTTGGATCAATAGATACCTTTTACTCTTTTTGAAAGTTCCTCCAGAACTTTCTCCCATTGTCCCCACAGTTCCACAAAGATTATAGATAGTAACCTAACAATTTCAGGTATGCCTTCTTTCCCCCCTTTCCCACCCCCTCATAAGACTTAAATGCCTTCATTCAACAAACATTAACTAAGTGCCCATGTTCAGTGTCTATGAAGACTTAAGCTAAACAATGGACTGACCAAAGCAGAGAAATGTAGTGCCTTTCTTAGTGGAATTAGTTCTTTTCTGAGTAAGGTAAACAATTATACAGAGACACCACAAAGTCATAACTGCTTTAAAACAGGTACTATGAACAAAGTGCTTTGGGGTAAATGGAAGTGCCTCACTCTTTCATGTAAGGAAAGACTTGTGCAAACTTCCTTCAGGCCATGGAGAAAAGACAGAAAGCCCCATGGAGGTTCCTTGGCTCCTTCCCCATAAAGCCCAGTAACTGGCTGCAATTATTTCCCCTGCATTTCTTTATTATCTAAACTTATCGTAGATTTTTGTTCTTAAAAAAAAAAAATCCTCAAATTAAACAAGTATAATGATTCTTCTTTTTTTTAACATCCTAAAGTGTACATACAAACATTTGCAAAGAAAAAAGAATAGGAGGAAACAAACAAAAATGTTAGCAATGGTTCTTTGGGTATTAGGGTTAAGGGTAACTTAGATCTTTTCTTTTTCCTTTTGTATTATTGTTTCCTTCACAGTTTTCTTGAGTGAACATTATTTATTTTGTAACTGGGACTAAATATTAATACAAAAAATTCTTTAAAAACCTACATCTTGCAGATATAGAACTAAAAAAAGTTTTTCTTAAGGTAGTATTTAATGTTTTGTCAAAAAAACAGGCAAGGGATAGGAATTAAATTCATGCAATCCTTCTGGTGATCAATCTGTCCATATATCATCCAAACCCTTAAAAATGAAAACGTCTGATTTAATAATTCCACTTCTAAGAAATTAATCCAAAGAAAATATCAGTAATACAAACTGTTCAAGAATGTGCATACAATTAAATACCTTCCTTTCCAACATTTCATTCATTCATTTAAGTTATTTATTGAGTACCCACTAGGCACTGGAGATACAAAAGTGAACAAATTGTACAAAAAGTAAGACCAAAGTACCTGCCCTCCATGGAGCGCACAGTCTAGTGCGGACTGGAGGATGGGATATAAAGGATAAAGAAAATAACAGTCAAATATTTGTTATATTTTGATATAGACCATGGAGGAAAAATTAAACAGGGAAAGGAGATAAAGATAAGGGGGAGGGTGTTGGTTACAAAGATGGTCAGGAAAGGTCTAAGGTAGTAACATTTGAATGAAGACTTAAAGTGACTATTGGTTTATACCTACAAATGATTTACTTCTCCATTAAATCTATCACACCCTTTAAACTGCTTTGGTGATTATGTAATACATTTCTTTATTCTAAATACAAAGATAAGCTAAGACCTAATGATTCCACAGACCTTAAAAAACTTAGAAGCCCATGCTTATGGTCATTCATGATCTGTCCCTACCACAATTTTCTTTTTTTTTTTAATGTGGTTAATTCCCTGGCTGGGAATCAAACCCAGGCCACAGTGTTGACAGCGCCGAAGCCTTAGCCACTAAACCACCAGGGAATTCCCCCTACCACAATTTTCAATACTCACCCATCTTCACTACTATCCCAGGTACAAATAAACGTCTTCATTTTATCCATCTCTTATTGAATACCGTTTTATATCACCATAAAAATGATGATCTTAGAATACAGTAGCACTAAATGCTTCTGTCCAGTTCAGCGTTACATAGTGATTTAATGTAATCACTCTAAACTTTGATTTTGAAGTATTCTGCACACAGCTCTTTACCTTAAGTTTCACAATGAATGTAATGGAACATATAGAAAAACACAGCAGCTTTCTAGCTCGGTGTTACTTGAGTTACTTCAGGGTTTCATATACTATTCCCTTCAAAAGAAGGAATTCTGATAGATGGTCAAAGCAGGCAGTGTGCCCACTTAAACTTGCATTCCTCAGTTTATCAGCATCTCAGATGACTAAGGGAAGGCTGCTAAATTCTAATGCCTGCAGGGCAACACAGGTAACAGCTACTGTTAAAGCAGGGGACTACTAACTGTCCTCTACTAAAGTTACCTCAATTCAAAATAAAAAACAAAAAACCACGGGCTAATCAAATAAAACTTAAGGATATCAATAAAAAGGATGTGTGAGACACTACTAATAGACTGGGTCAATGGCACACTGAAATGCCTTTGGGAATCGATGGCTTCGGGCAAGAGCAAACTTTTTTCTGTGAAAGGCCAGAGAATAAATATTTGAGTTTTTTGAGTCAGATGGCCTCTGTTTTAACTACTCAACCCTGCCAGGAAAGTGTGAAAGCAGACAAATATGGAAACAAATGGATGTGGCTATATTCCAATAAAACTTTACTTACAAAACCTTTATTTCCAGTCTCACACATGCCAACCCAAGGTGTAGGGCATCAAGCTGTGTACTGACTCTAGAAACTAAATGTATACTAACTCCAGACTATGACCAGGAGCTGTTTTCTTTTGTTTGGGCTAAATTTCTGGAGTTGTCTCTTTTCACCTCTTAATAGAGAGAAGCTGGGAGGAAAAAACTTCCTTAAATTAGGTGACAATGTTTTTTTTCAGGTTTTTATGAAAAAAAGAGAGAGAGACATGAGAATGTAAATACAAAAAAGGAGCAGTTATAAACTCTAAATAAAGGTAGAAGAAGGGCACACAAAGTCGTTTACAAAGTACTGGTAAGTTATATGAATTTAAATCTGCTTGGTAAAGGAAGTTAAAGATGTGAACAGAGTCAGCTACAAGAATGTTCATCAAAAATATTTTTATAAGAATGAAAAATTGAGAACATCCTATACATACTATATTTAGAAGACTAGTTAAATGATACATCCATACAATGAAACTATTAAAAGGTAATAGAAAATATTTATTAATAAAAAGATGTTTTTCATGTGGTTATTTTTTAATAGCAGGTTACAAAATTGAATGTATAGTATGATCCCATTTTTGTGAAAATGAATGTATATACACACAAATAAACATATATAGAAACACCTGGAAAGATAACACCAACCTATTTACAGTGGTATCCAAGTGCGAAATTACAGTGATTTTATCTTCTTCTGGCTTACCTCTAACTTCTAATTTTTCTAGAAACATATAGAAAAAAGTTCGCCTTATGTCACTTCGCTTTTATAAAAAACCTACATTAGCACCTGTTTTCACTAACAAAAAGAAAACTGAAGAGGATTTTCACTTTTAGGAAAAAAGGCAAATAGTGAATGCTGTGTTCAGGGTTTGGCAGAGAGCCCTTGCAGAGGCAGCGGCTCCACAGCAGAGCAGCCCCCGCCAGTCCCTTCCCCAGGACACTCAGCGCATCAGCATCAAGCCTCCTGAGTTTCGAGCTGTGTCTGTGAGTATCTGTGCCTTATCTCGACTGATTCTGTGTATTCCTTAGCAAGATGTGTCCCTAAAGTGTCTTTGTGTCCCTAACTGTGTCTTTGCTTTACTTACGCCAAGCTTGTCCAACCTGCGGCCCACAGGCCACATGCAGCCCAGGGCGCCTTTGAATGCGGCCCAACACAAATTGGTAAACTTTGTTAAAACATTACAAAAATTATTTACGGACTTTCTTTTAGCTCATCAGCTACCATTAGTATTAGTGTATTTTATGTGTGGCCCAAGACAATTCTTCTGATGTGGTCCAGGGAAGCCACAAGGTTCGACACCCCTGCTTTAAGCCATTTGGACTTAATGAAAGGTTTCACAGGCACACACTACTTTCAGAAACCTATATTAATCTGATAAGAAAAATTTTGAATTATGGATATAAAAAAATACAAATATTAAAAAATTACTTTACAAAAACTAAAACAGGTGCAATATTGTCAATATTTCCAAAATAAACTCTTCAAGTACAGAAATAATATCAGTTCTTAGAACTTCAAAGAGTGATTTCTCCTCAGTCTCCAAATGCTTACGATAAGGGCCAAAAAAGTTTAGGAATTACATAAAGAAATGCAATTTTAATAAGAGTCCTCAGATAGGGAGTTACTACAGGAAGTTTGTATCATATATCAAACCACCATCACCTGAACTAAGTTAAGACACCATTCCAATTTATCTACTTTTTATATTGCTTCTATTTGAATGGAAAAAGCAACTATCATTATTCACACCATTGACAAGAGGATCTTCAATCACCAACTTTGGGGGGAAAAGAAGAAGGGGGAGTAAAAGTCACACTACAATGTGATGGATTTCAAAATTCCATAAGAATTCCATATTCGGAGTCCAAACACATCTGTAAGAGACTCAAAGGTCAATTGTTACTATAGCAAACCCTAAGAGTAGATGGGCAGTCTATTAACAGTCAAAAAAATTCTGTATCACTGGCCTAGTCCAGCAACAAAATAAAATTCAATAGCAAAACTATCTTTCAAATGAGTCTATGAACAGTACTCACAAAACAATATTGTAGTAGAAAATATATACACATAAAAATGTTAATAGCTATGTAAAATTGTGTAAGCCCCTAGACAATGGCTCAAACACTAAATAATTTGATAGGGTGGTGGGACTGTGGGGAATTTTAGTTTCATTAGCATTACATAACCAAACCAAGGAATTTTTTTAAATAAAGTATAGCACGTAGTCATTAACCAAATATAATTTATTCTGAGGCTAGCTACATTGTTTCCAACCAGGTACATAAAGCAGTCTCAAAAGCATGCACATTTATAAATCACCCAACACCGTACAAATACCTAACTACTCTACTAGTCACCCTACATCAAAAGATTGTGAAAACTCACCACTCAGGCCCAAAGTTGAGTGTCTGCGTTTCCGCTGCCATTCTTTTCCGTATGTTTACAACAGATTTTTATATGTGGAGAAATCTGTTAAAGAGAAAAATAGCTCCATACAGTTAGTTAAGATTAAATGCAGAATTCTAGCCCAGAAAGGATAGCTAGGGACTGTTGTGTCTTGCTTATGCTCCTCTCAACCAATCAGCAGAATGAGACTTTTAGATCTGTTTAAAACAACACAGCAGGCACAGTGAAATGAATACATGCACCTTTACATTCCAATTCTTTTCATGTTCATCTGGGGAAAGGAGACATGGTATGAGATGAAGGTGGGTGATGTGTGTGGGAACAGACCATGCCGGACACTGGGAACCAAATTAAGGATTTTCTTTTTTAGCCTTAGAACAATGGGAAGTGAATTAAGGGTAATAAATTTCCATTTTAATTTACATTACTCCCTTGTAATGGCTCTCCCATCACCATGAGGTATACCAAAGATCCTTAACATAAGGACACCCCCCATTTACCTGTCTCACAGCTTCCACCACAACTCTCCCCATTTTCTGCTTAGCACTTAACACTCTAGTGATTCTTTTAAAAATTACCTTCAACCATCAAGTTAAAAGAACAAGCTAATGAATTTCATGAGTAACCTTTCAAAAGTAATTTTAAGATAGCAGAGCTTAAAGTGAAAATAAATCCGACAGGCAAAGACAAAAAATGCATGATATTACTTATATGTGGAATCTAAAAAGCCAAACTCAGTGAGTTACAGTGGTGGTTACCAGGGGGTGAGGGAAGTGGGGAGATACTGGGCAAATGGTATAAACTTCTAGTTAATAAGATTAGCAAGTCCTGGAGATCTAATGCAAAGCATGTTGATTATAGCTAATAATCCTATATTCTATACTTAAAAATTGCTAAGAGAGTATATCTTAAATGTTCTCAACACAAAAAAGGAAAAAACAGGGAACTCTTGTTCCAGTCCTCTTTACCATTCCAAGCTACCATACTACACAAACCTTAAAAGCTCAGAAGTTTTTTAATACTTTGGTCCAGGAACCTAACTACCATTTACGACATGGTTTTCATAAGATTACTTCCTAATGTAAAGATCTCTGAAGAACTCTTAAGAACCTAAGAATAATAAATCAAGCAATTTAATTACCAACTAAAGAGACCTACATTACTCAGAATGGTGTTCTGCTCATTCTCGTTTATTAATTAAAGCAGGAAATATAAGAGTTAACAGTTGAAGAAATCTAACTTAAATGCATAAAGTACTGCGATCACTAATTCTGAATTCCCCACCCCAGACTGCTCCTTCCAAATCCATTTAAATGAGCCCCGTTCTAATGTATGTATGTATTAGTAGGATTCTGACATGATGCCTCTGAATTATAAATTAGTCAGAATGGAAACCAGGCCTTATTTTTCAACTGTCCTTTCTAAGGATGTAGTGAAGTATTAAAATGAACATGAGCTTCACCAACATTTAATCCTTTCACTGCAGTAAGCAAGTAACGTCACTTTTCGATTTATAGTTCTATTTTGCAGCAAGTGACTATAATTGACAGCTTCTAAAAATGTTCTAAATTTTCAAAACCAAAATATATCCTCTACTAGCATCACAAAGATTGATTTGACAAGTTCAAAACATATTTCACATCGTTTTTGAAACTTCTTAAATTTACAAACAGCATGTTGTATGAATGTAAACAGTATCAAATTTGTATCGAAAGGCTTAAATCTCACCAAGCTAAATCCTATCTTGTGACCAATGGAAAACAGCTCTGAGATGTGACAGCAAGTCAGGATTTGAACCAAACTCAGGATGCCATGCTCCCACCATGTGCTTCCTCCTCTAGAAATATTTCCTCTTTTATCCTCCATGACTAGCATTACACTGTTAATTTTTTTCCTATCTTCATTTTCTTTCTATTTAATAACCATTCCTCATAAGTTTTTCTGCTTTACTAACTTCCTTCAGCATACCCATGATTTATTTAACCATAAACTCTTTAGAATTGTCTTGAATCATTTTTTTATATACAGTGGTGTTCTCTACTAATAATCTGGGTAGAACTCTGCCTACTAATCATGGGGAGTAACAAGGGACATGCAAAGAGTGGTGTTGTCATTATAATAATTGCAATGAAAATTCTCCCACAAATTTCTAAATTGTCGCCATCTCTGGGGAGATGTCCCACTACTGCTGTGAATTATAGATTTGATTCTTTTCTCCCAACATGTGTAGCCTTTCCAACTGCCTGCTCCTCCTAGATATCTATCTCATCAACAACTGATCAAGATACAGGCTTAAAAGCCCAGAGCTACCTGAACAATCTTCCTCTTCATCCCTCATATCCAATCATTTTGTCTCAAATCTAATCAATCCCTCCTTCAAGATTCCTCCTACATTCTCTTTCATTATAGTTTTCAAACCTTTATTAACTCATGTCTGTATTATTATAATAAAGCATCTAATTGGCTTCCCTGACTCAGCCTCTAACTACTCACATCTAAAAGGATCAATCTTCCTAAAGCACCATTCTGGTCTTACCTATCTCTCTTTAAAACAGTCAATTAAACCAACCGCTTTATCTTCGAAACTCCTAGGGCTTCAGATTCCCATCAATCTGACAAGCATACCTCCTCCACTATTACTATTTCACCTCCAAACTCAAAGCCACATGAGTGCTTTCTATTCTCCACTGCATCCCCCTCCTTCTGTGGTTCTTTCTGCTTATGCCTTTCCACCTCCCCACAAATACCTCACCCTCTTTCCCTTACAATGACCTGTACAAAACCAAGGACCTATTCAAATAACCTACTCCACAAATAATTTCCCAAAGTAGAAAAAGCACATGCTCAAGGAAAGGAAAATCTAAACAGAGAATGCAGACATGAAATCTACAGGCTTCAATACTGGGGGCAGGGGGGTGCCTTTGAATCTGTCATCTCTAAAGCTCAAAAAGGAGAAAACAGAAATGATGTGGGAAGGACACTTATGGTTTTGTATAAAATGTGAGGGGCCTGAAAAGACATCCGAAAGAGCATCACATAGGCCTTCAATAGCAGTGTAGAGTTAGGATAAGGAGACAGAGATTTTGAAGTAAAGCTACAGAAATGCAACCAAGACTGAAGCTACCCCAAAGCAGAAATCAAGGGAAAATCTCAAGGGACAAGAACAAGTTCCAGCAAACACTGTGTAGGAAGATAGGAAGGAACAGAAAGACCATGTAGTTAGATATCTCTGACCCTAATCTTTCACCTAAACTCAAATTCACTGACTCAAGTTCTTTGGGGAGATTACCCATGTGTTCAGCAAGGCTAAAAACTAAAGTGAAGATGTGATAAAGCAGTAGCCTACCACAAAGGCCTTTGTATTTTATATCCCAAGGGCAATGGAAAGCTATGAAAAAATTTGGGCAATAAAGTGTCCAGGATGAAATCTGCACTTCAGAAAGATAACTCAGGATGCCAGGAGAATGAATTAGCAAGAGCTAAAGGAGAAGTATTAGAAATCCAGCATATATTATAGAAGCAGAGCTACAGAGCGACAAGAGAAGAGAGGTGATGAAAGCTATAGTCAGTCACTAACATCAAAAGATGTCAACTATATATTAAGTATCCAAGGCAGGATATAGAATACAGAGAATATAATTACATTCAACACATTTTAGGTTTTCTGGTGGTGTAGTGGCTAAGGCTTCAGTGCTGTCAATGCTGCGGCTTGGGTTCGATTCCCAGCCAGGGAACTACCCACATAACAAAACAAACAAACAAAAAACCCCCACATTTTAAAATACATTCTTAATGGATATATATAGATATATATAGCTATGCCCCAAGATTTTAATATTTTACTTTTGAATGGTGGTATTATGGATAATTCTTTCCTAGTAAGTTTCTAATTTGTGTATACAACAAAGACAGTTCTGGTACAATTCTTTTTAATAGAAGAATTCAAAAGTTTCAATACTGAAGTCAAGAAAGAGAAAGACTGAAAAGTCTTCATTGGCTTCCACAGTGAAGTCATTGGTGACTTGAAGAGTACAGTTACAGCAGTGTGGTAGGGGACAAAGCCAGGCTTCAGTGGAATAAGGAGTGGCTGGGAGGTGAGGAAGGGAAGACTAGAAATGCAGAATCTTAACTGTGAAAAAGTGAAGAGAAAGAAATTTTACATTTTTATTTTAAATAAAAATATCCTAACGAAAAAGTACCAGTAGAATCAAGAGGTGAAGAAACAATCAGGAAAAATATGATGGAAGTGAAGTCTCTGAGGAGGCAGAATGTCTGGGGTTTCAGAGAACAAATGGGGTATTAAAAAAAAAAAAAAAAAAAAAAAAAAAGACTACACCTATCCTCTTATGACAAGACGAAAGTTGATCCAAATGATTTAGGATACCTCCACACTTATTTTTATGTGTGTGTGTGTGTGTGGCG